>CM074488.1:25999357-26022580 GCA_037389245.1 Oryzias sinensis
GGGGGGGGGGTTCGTAAATTATTGTGTTATGATTTATACAATTGTTTTAATGAAATTAGCTTTTCAGTGTAAAATTGATTATAAAAAATTGCATTCTCTCTTTTGTGTACAGACATTCTCATACTTTAAAACTGGTGGATTTACTATCTTTTTAAACTGTGAATATGTGTTAAACTACATACACACCACCAAATGTGCATTCTTGAATGTGCTTTTAGCCATGGTCTTCACAGCAGGGAAGGGCTTTTTCTTCTCCTTTCGCTACTGTTTACTACACATGTTCACCACCTACAGCAGGAAGGAAGAGGTTCAGTGCGAAATGTGGAAGTGGAGCAAATCTCATGAATCTTGCTCCAGGTTTTTTCTTTCACAGTTCTCTTCAGATATCTGAAAAAACCTACTGTCATGTAACTTCTCACACAGTAAATTAATATAAACACAAACCACTATTATATTTCCCACAATTTTCAAACTGTTGGCACTTCTGTGATTCCAAAGCGATGCTTTGGACCATGCGTCACCACCAAATCCAATTAAGTCTCAAAATTCAATTAGCTTTAACTTTCAATCTGCAATCAATAACCACACGGTTCAATCGTAGAACCCGAAATTGTTTCTAAAAACTTGTGTAGCATCGCGTGAATACAAGAGTTTTGAATGCATAAGCCTGAAATGTGGATTTACGTGTTCACAAAGGCTTTTCATTGGATGTGGCTACTTGAACGCAGAGGACAATGTAAACATAACTTCATACAATCTAATAACCATTGGAACGTTTACTGCATTTGTACTAAGAACACTTTTTTCCACTGGACGTTCATAGCAAAATCCTTAAAATTCCAATGTCATTTAAATTTGATCATTTTTATTTTAAACATATATTCATAAATATAATTTCCTTGTTATGCAAGGATTTGTTTGGATATAATTGGAGTAATTCCTCCTTCTGTGATGGACCCTGCAGATGTGGGACCAGTGTACGAAGAAGAAGACCCAAATACTTTCATGCAGCACTTGGAGAACCTGATAGCTCTGGGAGGAGGAGATGAACCTGAAATGTGCTTTTCAGCCATTCTGGTAAAAGAAAAAAAGATAATGTTATATATGGTGTGGTGTGTCCATGTGTTTGCATGTGTGGCTATGTGCTAGAGAGGTCAAAAACAACAGGTAGTACTGTATATGTTATATACCTACAGAAAATTAACCGTTTAGTAAATAACAAAAACAAAAGGCAATTATTTAGAATAACATTTCTTATTAATAAAATGAGCTGTTTTTCGTATGAAAACATTGCCCATGGGTAAACTGGACACTGATCGACAGAAACAGAGAATTGAATCCTTAAATTAAAGCATGGTGCTTCATGCACATCCTAATTGTGACCAAAGAAATTCATGCCAAAACATTGGATAATTTTAAATGTTGACCATCCATCTGCCCAGCCCAGTTCTCAACTCTTTTGCCACTGCAGCTGCATGAGGCCAGGTCACCTTTAAGGCCTCTATTTGCCTGTTTTGGAAAAGAGTCGCAGTATTTGCCTTAGCCTGTCATTTCTAAAGGAGGTCTTTTACTGCCTGTTTTTATGAGCTTGATTTAATAAGATGGCTGCTAATGATCACATACTTAGAATCGTAAATGTCAGCTTTAAATCATTTCAGCACTTTCTGCAGTGTTTAAAGTATTTTTATGTTCTACTCTAAGCGGGATTACTTTCCCGTTCTTCACCAATAGACTCAAACTGTTGCAAAGAAATATTCTCTATTATTCTATTCATATATTCTATGTTAACACCCAACAACTAAATACATAGTTTATACTTTTTTTCTAGACACAGTCCTCGGTGTTGCTTAGTGATGTGGAACAGGTTTTGGGGCATGTTTTCAAGTGTTTACATGTCAATATCTAGCAGGCAGATGATGAGATCCAGAGTGTCTGGCGCTGACCCACAGTCCTCCTCAGAGTTACCCCCTCACTGACCACTTTTAAAACCAGTCCGTTAGTAACGGACACAAAATAATGTATTCGTTAGCACAAATTAATTATTTCGAGGGAACAAAATAATATTCCCTGGGAACAGAATACTATCTCGTGGGAACAAGATGTTTCATTTGTGGGAACAAGATATATTTTATATTTTCCATGTCAGGACACAGTAAGTCAAAGAATCGAATGATCAATAGTTATCAGTACATTAGTTGCTTCGGAGCCTGGGCTGAGCCATGTTTGCCTCATCTTCTTGCTGCAACCACAGGAGGGGTCAGTACAGAGTTAATGTATTTCACCAGTTCCTCATTTAACTGTTATCAGCTGCACTTCAGACTTTATCTTGTTTTCGGTTGGGGAGCTTCTCCTTTTTCGAATGGCTCGTTGAAAGAAAGCAGAACTTCAAGCACATTAGGTCAAACTCAATACAGAACTCAAACAAATTTAATCACAGTTTTATTCAGCAGTTCAAATGATAATAAAAAGTTTATAGAGTTTATACATTCCTTCAACAGGTGTCTTTCGAACCATGAACCACCATGAGACCGGGCATGATCATGACAAACCCCAAGAGCACAACCCCGTGAAAGGGTCGCAGTCACTTATTGGACTGTTGGGCTGGTCTTTTTTGTTTCTTGTTTGTTTTTTGTTGTGGTCTCAAAAATTTTCCTTTTTTGTGTGTGTTTTTAATCAACATTTAGAGACTTCATCACTTGGCACAGAATATGGTTCAAAGTACAACTAATGTGATTTTTTTTTTACAAAATGTTCTTCAGAATTTTCCGGTTTGGATGAAGTAAATACAATGGGCTATCTTTCTTAGTGGGACATTATTTATGTTCAGTTTGCTGCCCTGTCACAGAACCGAAAATTATATTGGCTCAGGTGGTTGAGCAGGTCATCCAATGACCGGTTCGACTCCCCCCCCCCCCCCCCGCTCCAGTGTGGCTCCACTGGTGTGTGAATGTGTGTTAATGATCCCGGTGATGGTCAGAGGAACCATAGGCACAAACTGGCAGCCACGCCTCTGTCAGTCTGACCCAGGGCAGCTGTGGCTACATCAGTAGTTACCATCACCAAGTATGAATGAGGAGTGAATGAATAATGGACATAATGTAAGCACTTTAAGCAACAAGTAAAAGCGCAGATAAATCTAGTCCATTATTATTATTGTGTTCTGTCTTACCAGAGAGAAACTTGACTTTAACTCTTCATGTTTACTTCTAACTCTGTGAACATTTCTCAAACGTTATTTTACATGTACATTTTCTAACGGATCCACACAGTCATTTAAATCAGAATTCTGCAGCAGTTTAAATTTACACTACATGTTCTGTATGGTTTTGGATAGTCCAGCGCCCTCTGCAGGGAAAAACTTTTTAAAATATGCACAATTAAATCCCAGCTGCTGCTAACAACCTGTTTTTTTTTTCTTCCTGTAGCTGGCGCTGACCCACAGTCCTCCTCTGTCAGACATCTTTGTGTTCACCGACGCCTCGCCTAAAGACGCTCACTTGTTTGATGCAGTTAAAGCTCTCGCTCTGAAGAAGCAGAGCAAGGTAAACGTGGAGACAAACCCACTGTGTGAATGAATGAATCGCTCTCAGCTCATCACTAAAATGAAACTGAAGCAGTGAAATGTTTAGATAACCTT
The DNA here is from genome assembly GCA_037389245.1 of Oryzias sinensis. Taxonomy (NCBI): domain Eukaryota; kingdom Metazoa; phylum Chordata; class Actinopteri; order Beloniformes; family Adrianichthyidae; genus Oryzias; species Oryzias sinensis. Next base: position 26,002,995 of record CM074488.1, read on the forward strand.
TTCATGCACATTTGATCTCTGCTGTTAGATATTCTTTGCTGTTAATTAGACTTTTCTGTCAGAAGGTCCTCCGTCATGAAGGAAACAGTATTAAACTAAACTTTTACCCTTTTTTCAACACTATAGGGTGCCCCGAATGTAAGGCTCATCAATGAATGGTTTATTTTTGAACTTATCTCATAACTACAGAGACCAAATTATGAGGCACATTAATTAACCGTGTTCACAGTAAAGCTAGAACTTGTCACACTCTACCCCAGGGGTCTCTAACCCTTTTCTTTGTGAGCCACCGACCCGCTTATATTGTAGCTAAACTTGATTCAGTAATTACAGACATGTCCAATCAATCAGACACTGGGCGCCTGATCTACCTGCGCGCTATGTTAGTTGCATTAGAGCAGGGGTGTCAAATTAATTTTCACCGAGGGCCACATCAGCATAGTAGCTGTCCTCAAAGGGCCAGATATAACTTATATATATAACTAAATGTAATGAAAAATAAATGCAACTACTCCTTAATGTTAAATAACTCATTATTTATTGTAAATGTTTATAGTGACAATTACAGTTGCATAGAAAACACATGTTTGCTTGTTATTCTAGCATAAATCCTTTTACATTTGATTCTGTCAGGTTAGGTTATATGGACAGTGTTTATGTCCTTATGTATAGTTGTCCAATCATATTTCAAGTATGATTCCCCCTAGATACAGAATACATTCAAAATAAAGCCCAACCTTAATTGCAAATAAAAAAAACAGACACGCACCGCTAGAACGAATGGTTCTGTAACTGTGCTAACTTCCAACCATATCATTAAAAGAAAAAAAAAACAGTCCAACGTTCACTGCGTTAGCATATTTACAAAAACACCTAACCTTGTTTGCAATTCATAGAAAAACTAATATTTTGACAGAGCAGCATGTAACTCTCAAAATCCCTTCAACATCAGCATTAATCCATAGATAAAGACGCTCTGGTTTATGAAAAAGCAGGAATCATAATAGCAAGGATCTTCTGTGCCCCACCCTGCTTACCTGCATCAGGTGTGTTCACATGATTAAAGCTGCAGCAGCAGAGATGACTGAAACTGAGGTTTTGGTATCCAACTTTTAAATGAAAAACACATTTTTAGTTGTTTTAGGATTCACAGCTTTTTTTTTCACACAAGCTTTCCTATTTGGTGCTTTTTCTCAGATCAGGCTGGTCTTTTTCTCATTTCCCATTCCCACAGATTACATTTCTGCTCACTGAAGATCCATACTACACACCAGGAAGAAAGAGGAGGAAGAGGAGTAAGGAGCCTCTTCCCTCTGATCGTTTTTCCCTGTACTCCTCCCTGTCCTCACTCTCCGGAGGACTGACTGTATTCACCACTGACTTTGACATCCAAGACGTTTCTGCCATAGTGGAGGACCACACAGCTGCTGACAAGGTACATTTGCAAACGTTTCTGTTGAAAACCAGTAATTCTCATGCAATAACAGCTGCATTTGTTGTTTAAAATATTAAAGAATACTCTGTAAAGATGTGCCTTCAGCGGCATCTGATGATGAAATCATAACATGTAATATTGTAGTTTTTTTTGTAGTCTTTTAGTTAAAAAAGAGATAACAGTTTTGAACAATCTATTGAGTCAAAATCTCCACTAAACACATAATGAAAGTGTTGCATTTTTAAAAGACGTTGAAGTAAAAGCAGGTTTTTACAGGTGACCCTCCTCCATGTGGAAGCTGATCCAGAGCTGACCTCTGATTACTCCTTCAGAGTTGACAGCTCAGTCAAGAAGGTCATCCTGCATATCACTGGTACTTTGGTTGAGTGCATCCTCACCAGCCCATCAGGTAATGTTTGTAGAGATTCTGCAAAAACAAACCTTTAAAAGATGCATTAAAACTAAATGTCTACATGTGTTTCAACTTTTGGCAGATCAAAGTCAGTCTCTTCTGAGCGGGAAAGGCCCTCTAGCAGAGCTAGAGCACTCCCAGGGTCTGTATCGCATCAGCCTGCTGCTGCCTGTACAGTCTGGTCAATGGAAACTCAGAGCCATGAGTGACGGACACGTCACTTTTAACGTGATAGGTAATGCCAGAAACACACATTTTGTTAAATGGATTGTTTAAAAGATTTTGAGTTCTTTTGGTATGAAATAAAATTGGATCTAAAAAATGAATCTTATCTTCAGGTGACAGCACTGTGGATTTCCTGTATTACTTTGCTACTTTAGCCAATGAGACACATCCAGGCCTTGCAAGAGTGGAGGGGAGTCCTATAGCAGGTGAAAGGTCTTTATTTATTCTAAAGCAGCTGTCAAATAGAAGTCACATTCACATATCTGAACTGTCTTTGGACAGGCCTCCCTGCCTATCTGGTGATGTATGCCACAAGCCTGGATTCAGACACAGAGGTGTCTTTCAGCCATGGAACACTGTTGGGGGCTAAAGGAGAGAGCCTTCAGCAGGTGAAGCTGGACACCTCCTCCTCTTCATCATACCAGGCATGGAAGGAGGTTGTGGGCTTGGTGGAGTCGGTGCCCGCAGTTCCCTTCTGTGTTCAACTTTCAGGCCAAGACGGCAGAGGAAACAAGCTGGACAGGGTTTCCACGGAGATGATTCACCCCACCCACGTTGAGATACAGGTAACTGTCAGATACAAGAGCATTTTTATACACAATCATTAGCTTATGTAGAGTTTTACTTGCACTTAAAAATAAATTCAATTTGAGCAGCAAAGAAACTCTACTCCCTTGAGGTGTCTTGTCTAACAATGCACCAAAATTAAATATGAAAAACTCTTAATATCCATGTAAAGTTAATATAATTTGAAATCTTGTCTTGACGACATGTTAAGCAGTTAACCTTTGGATAAAAAACACTGATAACATTTTGCAAAATGTCAGGCCAACAGAAAAAAGATGGAAACAGATCTTCAACTGAGTGAAAATGGGTTTCATGTATAAAAAATAGTTTCATAAATAGTTTTACAAAATTAATTATAAACCGAGATTAAAATATGATATCTGTCCCTTTGACATGTTTACCTTAAATCTTAGAGAAGCGTTGAGAACCTCTGTGTGTCTGTCTCTGCTCAGGTGTTGTCAGTGCCCCCCCTCGTACCAGGTCACGTCAGCACAGTGGGCTTTCAAATCCTGAACCACGGACCAGCTCGACTCTTTGATTTGACTGCTGATGATGACTGTGACTACCTTCAGATGAAAGGACCACAAAGGTGGAGAAAAACGAGCCATCGGCTCTTTAGTATTTTTGCTGAAACTTAAAGGCAGCACTTCGTTTTATTTTGATCTATTTGTACTGTTATAAGATCGTCTGGTTTACACTTTTGTTCTTCAGGTTTCCTGTTGTCGAACAAGGCTTGTATCGCAGCGAAGTGAACCTCCTCACTCCAGCCACAGCTCTAGCAGGAGCAACTGTCACGCTCACACTCACTGTGCACGATCTGGATTCACCCGACTCTAACTTCGCTGTGACCTACCTGACTGTGGTCCCTCTAGTAAGCAATAGCACAGTTTGAGCGCTTTGCCTAATCAAACTGTTACTGACATGTTTGAAATAAAAAAAATATCCTCACTTTGCAGCACCCCGACACGTCGCCCCCATCGTGCTCTGTTGCCCGAGTGCAGTCGGACTGCCCTTCTGTCTGCAATCAGTCCAGCTGGAGTGTGTCGCTGGTGGTGTCAGATAATGGTCGCTCTGGCCTAGCTGCCCTCCAGCTGCAGAAGGGTGACGGCATTTTCACTTTGTTTCACCGTGCCCCGTTCCTGGAGGACATCTCAGATGAATCCGGGAACAAGCAGAAACAAACACACAAGGACAACAAGGCCAGCGAGGACCATCGTCATCACCACCATCATCATCACAGCGACCACAAAACCAGATTAAAGGCCGGAGAGCCGCCACTGAACATGTCTGCATGGGCACACAGCTCGTCTCAGCCGCTGTGGGCGGAGTACACATCCAGCTGCTGCTCAGGTCAGGCGGAGGTGCTGGTGTGGGACAGAGCTGGAAACACCAAACGCTGCCGTCTAACATCTGTGGAGCAAAAGAGAACAGACAGAAGCTCAGAAACCAGCGGAACTGCAGCATCAAGGTTCACCTGGGCTTTTTCTCTCATTTCCGGCCTCCTGTGGTTTCTGTTGGCCTGATTCAGGCTTCCATGCTTTGCTTTGCAGCAGTTACCTATTTAATCAGAAAATGTCCTGTTTTAGAGGAACTGCTCACCTTAAAATAAATTTCTTTCAAAGATTTTGCGTGAGCATCTGTCCGACTCATTTGCACAATGATGTGGCATGACATAAAGCCCTGTTTAAATACTAGCAAACAGTGGAAACGGGCCTCCCCTTTTGTGTGTTCTCAGTTCACACTCGCCCTCAGGATAATATATGCTTCCACTGAAAACTGATTAACCCCTCAGACAGTTACTCATTTCACGACTCGGAAAAGTGAAGAAGCAGCTCACCGACCACAGAGGTGGACAGGATCAGGTCTGTGTTTGCTGACATGTCAAACCAAGAAGGTGCTCAGAAAGCAACCCCAGCAGAGGTGGAGGAGAGAGGACACTGGGGCAGTAAGGTGGAGTTTCTTCTGGCTGTGGCAGGAAATGTTGTTGGCTTTGGAAATGTGTGGAGGTTTCCTTACCTCTGCTACAAAAATGGAGGGGGTAAGTGCATAACGGTAAGGGTAGGCTGAACTCTTTTTGCTAAGATCAATAAAGTCATCCAAGTTTCCTCATGAAGAGAGATGAAAAAGTTTCAAATGTAAAACAAAAAACACAGGTAAAACTCAAGGTAAAAATTGGTATGAATTAAAACTTTAAGTAACGTTCCATTTAAGAAATGGGTAGATAAAGGAGGTTTTGATTGAAGCACACTTTCTCCAAATATTTTCAACAAAATACTATGTGGAAAAGAGGAAAGTTAAGCAGGAGACAGTTTTAGGAGTCACATGAGAAGCTTTTTGTCGCAAGAGTATCTTTGTCATTGCACAGTTTTACAGTTGTGTTACAAACCAGGACACCCCCCCCCCCTCCGTTCATAAATAACAGTAACTTGGCACCATTACAAGTAGAAAAAAAATATGTACTTTTTAAAAACACAAAACATTTAAAAATCAATTTTGGGCCAAAGAACAATGTTACTCAGCTTCATATGTATGTGGGGGGTGGGGGTAGTGGGGGTTAGCTATGTCAAGGAATATTTTTTTGCAGATATTAACAAGCATTGCGCATTAGAATGCGCATTAGAAAGGCTAGAGCAGATCATCACCACAACCCAATGCAATTACAATTCACAAGTTGGATGAATGTTTGGTTACATTCTTACATGATCCGTGTGAACTAAGATATTTACAATCTATATTTAAAAAAAAAAAGCATGCAGGAGCAGCATTTTAATTTTTATCATCATAGTTATTTTCCTAAGCTTGACAATTTCACCCAACATCCTCAATTTTTAAGATAATATTCAATTTTTGCAAATATTTTTATCTCTTCTTTGTGTGTGGTTCGGGACCACAGATAAAGGCAGACTCTGCTGGGTAGTGAAAACTTCCTCTGATTTAAATGGGAGTCCAGAGACTCCCATTTAAATCCATAGACTGTAGGCTGTAAGTGGTGAGCACCTGGGAACGATGGATGTTGATACAAACTGTCTTTTTAGAGCTGAATTATGACAGATCAGAGAAAAATAGAGATGCCCTTGTGCAGAAGGAATGAGGTAAGAAGGTGTCCAATCTTAAGGTGGGAACTCCGGGTCCAAAAGGCGTCGCGGGACAAAACTTTGATCTTGTTGGTTAGGTCCAAAATGAGGCAGCGTCATTACAGAGTCTGAGCAGTCTGAGAGAAATCCAATCCGTTACAAAATTCAGCTCTTTTGGGGTTTTTTTCTGTCTGAAATACAGATCTAAGGAGCTGACTATAAAATAACATTATCTGTTAATAATTTGTGGATTGGAGTGCTCCTGCCCCAGATGAAGAAGGGTCTTGTTCACGAGTGAGGGAAGATTGGACCTTGAAATTGACAGGAGGTTTGGCTCAGCGTCCACTCTTATGTGTTCACTGTGTCGGTCCGTTATGGTGAACAGAGCTCAGCCAGAAAGCAAAGCTCTCAATTTACCGGCCTTTGTTCCAATACTCACCTGTGGTCATGACCGTAAGAACGAGAAAGAGGTCCCGAATACAAGCGGCTGAAATGAGCTTCCTCTGTAGGGTGTCTGGGCGCTAACTTAGAAATAGGGGGAGGAGCTGGGTCACCTGGAGAGAGCTTGGAGTAGAACCGCTGCTCTTCGAGAGGTGGCTTGGGCATCTGGTCCGGATGCCTCCCTGGGGAGGTGTTCCGGGCATGTCCCACTGGGCAGAGGCCCCGGGGAAGACCCAGGACACGCTGGAGAGACTAAATCTCATTTGCTGCTATGGGAACATCTCAGGGTCCCCCCAGAGGAGCTGCTTAAACTGCTGCCCCCGTGATCCGGTTCTGGATGAGTGGAAGAAGCTGATTGGATGTTAATAATTGATTATGATTTTACTCTAAATCTTTCATTGAATAGGGCCATATTGACTTTGCTTTATCATTTTTTTCTAACTGTGACCAGAAGGTTTAAGACAAAATCTTTTCATTTAAAAAAGTCCAGAAGCATTTTAATTAATTTAATTTAATTAAGTTATGTCTTTCAAAAAAAAAGCTGCAAATGTTTTATTTCAAAAACGTTATGTAAGGTATTGGGGCCAGGATTGCTTTTTCTGCTTTTATTTTGGTTTATTTGTTACTTCCTGTTGTCCTCTCATTTCAGGGTCTTTATTGAAGGAGGTCATTCTCCCTTAGTGTTATCACCTGTTCTCCCTGTTGTGGGCACCTGTTTGTTGTTGGTTAATCCCTCCTCCTGTTTCAGAATCTGCGTCTTCCTCACATTTGTTGCCTGATTGTTTTGTGTGTTTTCAGAGCTACAAGCATCTGGCAGCATTTTAAGCTATTATCTGTTCGGTTCCAAAATAAAAGGAACCTTTTAATTCTGAGCTTTCTGCATCCTGCTCATAGTGTCCACACAGTTCCTGACACGTTATCCTGTAAACTTGAACTGAAAATGTGACAGTATTACAAATGTAATTTAGAAAAAAAACACTAATGTCAAGAAAAGATCAATTGTATGAAACAAGAAACAGCAAGAGTGACTGAAATTACATCAGAAAATGCGGTGCAGTAGTTCAAAGTACAGAGCAGTTCATGACTGATTCACGATAGTCAATGGAAAATCTCTGTTGTTCTCTAACTCCATTAAATCAATTCAAAGAAAGGCTAGAACTGCATGTCTTTGTCAAACCTATGCTATCCTATGACCCCACCCTTACAATACAATTCTCCCTACCATAATTATATTTTTTACTCAAGGCGGTCACGGCGCCTTCCGTCCGTGAAACCAGGGTTCGAATCCGGGCTGCTCCCTGATCCCTTCTCTACTTCTGTGCCGGTCCCAAGCCCGGTTGCTTTGAGAGGGTTGCGTCGGCAAGGGCATCCGGCGTAAAACATTGCCAAGTTTACCATGCGACTCGTTCGCTGTGGCGACCCCTGATGGGAAAAGCCGAAAGAGAAACAACTCAAGGCGGTCAAAGCAGTTACACAAAAACTGAGTATCAGCCACAGATTTTGCAAAAAGAACTGTATGAGAACCAATCAGCTGCTAAGTCTGTAATGAATAATACATGTACAATCAAAAATATATTATTTTAAAAAGGGAGAGCAAAATAGAAAACCCGACAATGACCAAAAGACTATAAGAAAAAGAGCTATTCAGGTAAGGGTTTAAAAGAAAAATCATCAAGGATCACTAGAGTGCTATTGGCTCTTTGAAAAACAAAGTTGTTCAAAATAAAAACATACTGTACATTTAAAGTATTTGATTCTACTGAGCTTAAGGAAATATTTGACGAAGTAGATTTTTTGTGAGTGGCATATCTCTGTAAATATTACCTCACGCTCCTACTTACTGCGTTCCACATTAATAAGTCTGATGTCATATAACAGATAGAAGTACTGAGTAATATAAGGCTAAATAATTGTTAGGAACGCTCAACACCCAAAACAATGTGTTTGTGCTGTATTACTACTTTATAAAAATGTCACAAAATAGAGTTTTATTTTTCATTTATGTTTTGGTTTGATTAGATTTATTTCAATATTACTTGTAGTCAATACAATAAAAAATATCCGCAGATTTATCAAATTCATTACAGAAATTATGAAATGAATAAATAAACATAGTTAAAGAAAAACTCAACAAAGACCAACTTAAGTCACTTTTGCTCAATTAAATATAGTGATTATCAACTAAAGTCAAGTAGAGCTTAATTTATTGCTTGAAAAGAAAGTTGGAAGAAATGAGTTTATATAATCACACCCCTACTGAGTTCAGTCAATTTATAGTTTTGCATACTTTTCGTGATGCAGTTGTGATTATATTGATTCTTTTCAAGGTAACAAAATCAAATGCTTATTAATGATTGATTATCTTCAGAAAACTTTCATAATTTAGGTAAACAGTAACATGAATCACACACCATGTAATGGATATGTAATACTGATAGATTATAATCAGATTACAATTTCATTAAATCCAGATATCATTGCTACACTTTTGCAGAGCAACATATCAAGTTACAAAATTGTGTGCTTATTGATTATCCTGATTATCCTCAGAAAGAATTCTTAATATTAATTCACACTTAAGGTAACCAATATATAATAATCATTAATTATCATTAGAACACATTGTCACATTAAAGCAGTAATTATTGCAACACATTGCAGATCAAGTAAAGAAATCAACAGCTTCTTGACCCTGCAACAGACTGGCGACCTGTCCAGGATATCCCCTGCCTTCGCCCACAAGTAACCGTGATAGGCTCCAGCAGCCCTGTGACCCCAAAAGGGATAAAACGGTAGAAAATTAATGAATAGCTTATTAATTGTAATTTAAACATTTCAGTAATCATTAGTTGCACATTGCACAATGTAAAACTCATTGGTTGATAATTGAAGTAAAAGCAGGTTGATTATTTCACCGCAATCAACTTCACACATGAATTTGGAATTATTGAAACACCTGTTGATCCTTAACTCCTCTTATCTTCATAACGTGAAATCAGAGTTTATTTATGCATTTTCTTGAATATTTAGATATTTGAATATTGTTTGAGCTCATTAGTTAACCTGTTTTAAAGTTTAGTGCCACAGACAGACACACAGAAACCTTTCTTTGTGGTTCTTATCAATTTGATCTTTAAATTTCTACATCCTCTCATTTTATAGCCTCCTTCATTTTCTAAGAACTGTTTTTGGATATTGAATGGCGTATACTTATATAGCGCTTTTCTACCTTCCTCAAAGGCCCAAAGTGCTTTACAGTCCCAGACCCATTCACACATTCACACACTGATGGGGGCTCCGCTGTCAAACACTGGCGCCAACCTCCCACCAGAGGCAAGGTGGGGTTCAGTGTCTTCCCCAAGGACACTTTGACACATGGGCGGGCAAGGCGGGAATCGAACCTGCAATGGTAGTAATTACCCAAAGTTGCACATTGTAAAAATCAAAACAGGCATACATTTTTAAAAGTCTGGATAGATTAAATAAATTGTTTGTAAGATCAAGATATCTGGGTTTATGTACAATTCTGATGGCTCATTTTTGAAGTAAAAAGAGAGAATTTAGTGAGCTCTTATAATTATTCCCCCAAATTTCTATACAGTATACAGTATGGTAATATTAAGAGACAGTATAATAAATATCTACTGTTGTATTCTAATTTATACTTAAATATATTTATGATAAAAATACTTTTTGAGACATTAGTTTGTATGTGTCTGATGTGTAGTTTCCAACATAATTTGATCCAGTCAAGTCAAGCGTAATTACGCCAATTCATATCCGGTCTTTTGGAACCGACATACCCAGAGTAAGCAAGTTCAGGCGGATTTCAGCCAGAGTTCAGGCTTAAAGTCAGGCTAGTTTAAACATGCTTCCTGGAATACCCCCCAGGTCCCCTCAGCCCAGGGGTCCCATCCCCCGATGCGCCGACACCCCAGGCCCCACACCACCCACCCCACACAGAGAGTGAGGAACCGGAAAGCGCCGCCCTCCCCCGAAGGAAGTCCAGGCCCCCGCCCCCAGGCGCCGCCCCTGGGAATACTGGGAATATTTTTTTCTAACATTTTTTTAGAATTGTGCACGGAGAGAAACATGACTACAGTATGTAAATTGGTGTTTGTCTTTGCTCTTATAGAGAAGTACCAATTTAGCAATTTTCATTTATGGGAATCTCCAAGTAGTTTGTTTAACTGTAGTTTGTATAGACCTACAGTTTAGGGAATTTGATTTTGTTTAATCTACTTTGGAAAGATTCATAGTTGTGAAATTACTAAGGATGTTTGAAAAATGTATTTATTAATTTTTTTTTACTGAATCTGTCATTGATCCTATATTAAAAAGCCTGTTTTATCCTTTAAATCCAGGTGCATTCTTGGTGCCATATTTGGTATTTGTGGTGACTTGTGGAGTTCCTTTGTTCCTGCTGGAAACAACGGTTGGTCAGTACACCCAGGAGGGTGGGATCACCTGCTGGAGGAAACTGTGCCCACTGGCAGAAGGTCATTTGTTTTTCTAATAATTTTCAATGTGCATGTTTGCTTCTCTACAACTTTGTGAGCCCTCACTGCCCTGGATACCCCATACTAAACTACTTTTTTAGGGAAACATTTTGTTTCGGTTAACTGGAAATTTAAAAGGTTTTTGACCGATATGCAGGATCCCTGCTGTGCTCTGATAGTTGGTGAAAACAGTAAACAGAAAGATTACATTAACATTTTTATGTTAGAAAATAACAAGTATGGTGAACAATAATCATATTATAAATATTTACTGATTATAAAAAAGTTTCAATCTTGCCTTGCAGGGATCGGCTACGGTGGACAGCTGATTCTTTTCTACAGCTGCATGACCTACATCATCATTCTCTCCTGGGCTTTGCTCTATCTCGTGTTCTCCTTCAGCTCCCAGCTTCCTTGGGCCAACTGCAACAACGACTGGAACACAGGTCAACTTTAGAACACATCCACATGGAAAACACTCAGTCTTCTTAGTGTTTTGTGTTTGTCTGTCTCCCTGCTAAATCAAATCGAATATTGAATTTTATAAAACACTTTAATACAACAGTAACACAGTGCTACAGTGCTTTAAATCTCATCACATAGAGAGCCAGTTTGACACATTTTAGATCACAGAAGGCCATCATTCACTTTTAGAATCTTTAATTTAGAATAATTTAAAATAAAACACATTATCATATTTAATATAACTTAAATATTAATATGTTCCTTTCTGAATCCCTCCTTTTTTGTATCACTCCAGTAAGATGATGGAATCAAATGTCCCTGGTCTGCTTTCAGTTCAGACCCAGAGTCAGTAGTTACTACCTTAAATCTTCTGGAAATCATTTTAATTTCCAGCATTCTGAACTTACCTGGATGTCTCTTTTGTTTAGCACCTTTGGAGCAATTTTATTTGTAAACTGGGGCTTTAGAAATACATTTCAATGAATTGATTTTAACTGAATTTCAGATGACTGTGTAGACTTCTCAACAAATAATAACTCCTGGATCAACAAGACCAACCCGACCTCAGCTGCCACCCAGTTTTGGGAGTATGCATCATGTTATCAATCCTACTAAAAGCATTCCAAAGTGATCCTTAAAAAACATGTTGTTTTCATTTTTATCTCTAGACGACGTGTACTGGCTATTTCTGGGGGCATTGAGGAAGTAGGCAGTATCAGATGGGAGGTGATGCTGTGTCTGATAGCAATGTGGATCATTTGCTACTTTTGCATCTGGAAAGGGGTCAAATCTACAGGAAAGGGGAGTTTCTTTTAATGCTCTTTCAGTCTACAAAACTGCTGCATTTGCAAAACTCTGTTAGCGCTGAACATGCTTTTTTGTGCGTGTTTGTGTTCTAGGTGGTGTATTTCACAGCCACCTTCCCATATTTGATGTTATTAGTTCTTTTGATCCGTGGACTCACGCTTCCTGGTGCTCTTCAGGGAATAGAGTTTTATCTCATACCAGATCTGTCACGGCTCACAGACCCCCAGGTAGGAGTATGACATTGCATTAGAACAGAAAGCACAGCCAGACACAAGTGTCCATGCGCTGCTGGTGTGTTGGAACAGGTGTGGATGGAGGCGGGGGCTCAGATCTTCTTCTCCTACAGTGTTGGTGTGGGTTCTCTAACAGTTCTAGGCAGCTACAATAAACACAACAATAACTGTTACAAGTAAGGATTTGTCTATATCCCTGAAAGTTTTATGATCTTACTAAATTTCACAGAGGCAATCAAATTTTTTCCTGTATTTTCCAGAGATTGCTTGTACCTGTGTTTGCTGAACAGTGGGACCAGTTTTGTCGCTGGGTTTGCAGTTTTCTCTGTGTTGGGATTCATGGCAAATGAGCAAGGTGTACCTATTGCAGAAGTGGCCGAATCAGGTAGTTTTTACGTTATTAAAATTATCTTTGAAGCTGATGCAATGTTCTAATTAAATGTAAAAAAAAATGAAACTAATCATTTAAATTAAATTTTAATTGTAGACTTCATTCAACAGTTCTGGCAGATATCAGGCATGCGTGTAAATAGAAAATCAAACATTTTTCTTTATGTATTGGTTTATGTATTCCATTATAAATGTCAGCAACTGTACATGCACACCTGTAATTCTTTATTTTAAAACTTTGTATCTTTATCGCTATCTGTGCCACATTCAAATTGGTTTGTTTGGATCATTCATGAGACAAAAAAAAAAAAAAAACACAGCGCTAAGTCTCATAAAACTTCTCACACATAATCAAGTTTGGAACATCCATACATGGAAACCCTACAAGTAAGACAGAAGTATGTCTTGTGTAATTTTTAAACTTTTTTTTTTTTTTTAAGAAAACAACCACAGTGCGGAATTTTCCATCCTAACCCAATTACAGTCTTCACCTAAATGAGTGGTTCCAAAACTTTTTCTGCAGGGCCCCCCTTTCTGAAAATTAGAATATTAGAATATTTTCGAGCCCCCCCACACTGACACAAACATACAAATCCTTTGTTTCTAAACTCCACCACGCCTTATAACATGTGGTTAATGAGAAATCTTTCTCTGAATGGTAGAATTCTGTTATCTAAAGCTGAAGGAATCAGCTTTAGATGCCCCGGCCGGTTGGCTGCCTCGGTCCCGTCGAGGCCTGACCAGAGCTCTTCTAGGGCCGGCGTTTGTGGGTGTGGGCCTGGAGCTGAAGGAATCTCTAGATCTGTCTTGTGTCTCTGTCTTTAGAAATGCCAAAAACACATCTGTAACCTATTAAACAAAACATTATTTGATTTTATTTGGAGGAAAATATTTCATTACTTTTACTTTTCATTACTTCATTACAAAATTTGTTTTGTGTAACACCAGAAAACACGGGGGCATGGATGTATTAACCTTTGAAACTTTAAACAACTCTTTTAAAATAAAGTGGTTAAGTAATTTATTGAAAGGGGAAGTCAATATCTGGAATGCATTTCCCAAATATATATTTGACAGAATGGGAGGCATTAAATTCTTGCTAAAATGTAATTGTAAAATAGAAAAATTACCCACAAAACTTTCAAACATTTACAAACAAGCCCTGCTGGCCTGGAAACCCCTTTATAAACATAATTTTTCTCCAACAACTTGTTTTATTTGGAATAACAGTAATGTATAATACAAGAATAAATCACTTTTTTTCCTAGATGGTATGATAATGATATTGTTTTAATCAGACAACTTTTCAATTCTCATGGACATCTTCTGACGTATGAAGAATTTCTTTTAAAATTCGGTATTCCTGCTCCACCCAGAGAATATGCAATAGTGTTAGATGCCGTTCCAACCAGTCTACTTCTACTGTTTATAGGGATTTATAACATAAGTCAATTAAGAACCCAGACAATTTTTTGGGACAATGTGGTTTTTTTTGTTAATTCAGTTTCCAATAAACAAATAAGAAATCTTTTACAGACCACAACCTTACCTGCTGGGAGGTTTTACTGGGAATCCATATTGTGGACATAAAATGTACTTATGCTTGGACTATTAGCAATAAATTCTATCTAAATAACAAAATAAAAGAGGTGTCCTTCAAAATATTGCATTGTATATGTCCTACCAAAAAAACTTTGTAGTAGATTTGTTGTGGACATGGGCCTGTTTTGTTCATTCTGTGGAACTCAGGAGGAAACTATTTCTCATATGTTTGTGGACTGCAGACATACAAATAAGGTTTGGATTGAAGTGGGAAACTATATTGGAAATATAACTAAACAAACTGTTACATTTTTAGATAAAGACATTATTCTGGGTTACCTTAATGTCACAGTAGACAAAGATTGTTTCTTCATTGCACAATTGTTTTTATTATTGGCCAAATTCCATATCCATAAAGCCAAATGGTCAAACTCCAAACCTAAATTCCAGCAGTTTTTGAGTGAAATCAATCAGTAATGTACCATTATCAAACATCTCCAAAACCAAAAAGCAATTCCAACTAATTTAATTTTTGAAAGATTTAAAATTTATTAAACCCCAAAGATTTTTGAAGTAATGATTCTTTTTGTCTTGTGTTGTATATGTATATATTTATATACTTTTTGTCTTATTTATTATATTTTTCTGCAATATGTACACATTTCAATTCCCCCTGAGGCATTCACATTGTTATTGTATTATGTTGTTTGTCAATAAAGTATGAAAAAAAAACTCCACTGCGCCCCCCCCCCTGCAATACCTCCACGCCCTCCCTAGGGGGCGTGCCCCCCAGTATGGGAACCACTGACCTAAATTATGGATAAGATTGTAGTTTGTTTTTCCCACCAAATTATTACCGTATTTTTACGGACTATAAGTCGCTCCGGAGTATAAGTCGCACCAGCCCAAAAATGCATTATAAAGTAGAAAAAAACACAGATAATCGTACTGGACTATAAATCGCATTTTGACGGGAAATTTATTTGACAAAATCTGAGACCAAGAACTAATAAGTTCCACAACTTCATATGACACAATCATAGCAGACTGTTTATCTCATAATTTCACAGTAATTCTTTCTCATTTATTTATTTCTTTCATGAAGCATCATTGGCCAACTAATACTCTGTTTTCATCCTGTATTTGTAGAATGTAGTCATTTTTATTGCATTTCTGAATCTACGAAATCATTGGAAAATAGAATATTATGTTGTTAGCCTTCAAGATCTTATTGTAAAAAAAAGGTTTGCTGATTCTCTGAGTCACTTAACATACTCTTAATACTTACCTCATACATCAAATTGACCCAGGAACATCATCTCTCTTCCTCACAAATGAACATAACAGGAGGGTTAACAATGTATTTATTTCAATTTAGTTCTAATATAAGTCGCTGCGGAGTATAAGTCGCACCCCTTGCCAAACTATGTAAAAAAGGGCGACTTATAGTCCGGAAAATACGGTACATTCTTTTTCCTTTACTGTTCTCACTTTGTATAGATGTCATTGTAACTAAATCACAAAACAGCAATATCAAAGGCTTAAAACTCTTGATTATTGAACAAAACACAAAAATATGGATAGAAGCATAAGAAGTTGTGATAAAGTTACACTTTTTGCTAGTTTTTGTCTAAAATTGATGTTTTTCCTCTTCCTTGGTCGATGATGCTATTTTTCTTTTGTAGCAGTGTGATCAAGACTTTGGAAAAAGACCACAATCTGGGAGCATTTTAACAACCTGTTAGAACTATTGTTTGAGATATGACCAGAGCACAGATTTTGTTTTGCAGGTCCGGGTCTGGCGTTCATTGCATACCCTCAGGCTGTAGCCATGATGCCTGCTCCCCAACTGTGGTCCATCTGCTTCTTTGTCATGCTCATTCTGTTGGGTCTGGATACAGAAGTGAGACGTCTGAGCTGATGACTTCTTCACTGAATTCTTCACATTGGAATCGGAAAGTTCACGTCTGCTTTCATGTCTGCAGTTTGTTGCCATGGAGGTGGTGATGACGTCTGTCATAGACATGTTTCCCAGATTTATGCGCAGGCCAGGCAAACGGGAAGGATTCCTCCTCCTCTTCTGTTTGATATGCTTCTTCTCTCAGCTTGTCATGGTCACTGAAGTCAGTATTTAATATTAGCTATTTACAAAATTCATTTTTGCCAATTTCCTTTTTTTTTTCAATCATTCTGTCACAATGCTATAAAAATAATACGTTCTTGCTCCAGTGCAAATCATAATTGTTCAACTCTTGTCCCAAGGGAGGGATGTATGTGTTCCAGATGTTTGACTACTATGCCTGCAATGGAGCCTGCATCCTCTTTCTGTGTGTGTTTGAAAGTCTGGCACTGGGATGGGTGTTTGGTAAGGATGCTTCTTTTTTTTTAAAGATATAAAAAAGTTCTTTATTATGCTCAGGTGATAATATGGACAAATGATCTTTAAACATTCATTTAAAGACATGATTTAGTGTGTGAGGAGTTCATTAATAACGGGGTGTGATCTGACCCATCTTCAGGGGCTGAGCGGTTGTATGGCATCATAAAAGACATGACAGGGGTGCACGCCAACCCGTTCTTCAAATTCTGCTGGCTGTACCTCACCCCCCTTGTCTCACTGGTCAGTGCAGATACATTGCTTCTTCATTCCGGTGATCTTTTTGTTCTGACTCTGCTGTAAGGGAGTCTTTCTCTCCACAGACACATTGCTAAGTACGGCGACTACACTAAAAGCCTTGTCTATTGGTCCCTATTATAGGCCAATACAGTGTTCCCTCGCCACATTGTGCTTCACCTTTCACAGTCTTGCTGTTTCACAGATTTTTTCAGTGCATTTTTCCATGCATTTTTTTTATAGCTCACGGTGTACTGCATCCTGTTTGGATGTAGACTGTGTAAGTCTTATCCATGTCGTCTCTCCTGTACAGAAGGAGTCCAGTTTTCCAAATCCACACCAATGTTTGATTGCGAGCAGATCTTATTCTGAAATACTAGACTTATCAGAGTTTAAACAAGAGAGGAAAGTGTGATACGTGCATGTCTGTCTTAAAAAGTGAATAAAGTGTGTAATGAGGAATTTTAAAAGACCTGCAATCCTACCTGGGGTATTTCACCTATTGTGGACTATTTGGACTGAACTGCTTTCAGACAACCTTGGTTGTGAAAATGTGCTTAATAAATGCAAAAAAAAGGTCACACAATTCTGAGAAGGAAGTAATTTTTTTCAATTTTTTTTTTCAGGGGTCCTTTATTTGTTCTTTAGTTGAGTACCAGCCTCTGACCTTTAATCGCTGGTACACATACCCATCCTGGGCTTATGTGCTGGGCTGGGTACTAGCCCTCTCTTCCATTGTGCTTGTACCAGGAGCGGCACTGTACAAACTGAGCACTGCAACTGGCACCCTCAGTCAGGTAGACTATTCTGATATTCACCAAAATAAAATGAAAATATTTTGAATTTTGCTCATTCATCTACGTAAAACATTTCTGTGACACAACAACATTAAATCTATTCTGTGACTGCAGCGCATCCATCATCTGTGCCATCCTGTTCTTAACAACTCACTGACTGAAAAAGGAGAAACCGAGCTGCAGAGCCTTGAGGAAGAACAACTGCAGCTGTTCACAGCCAGCTGATACAAAGCCCTTACAACATCTGATGACACAGAAGACATTTCAATCATTCATGCATTCTCTTATCAATATTCTGAAATCAATTAGATTACTGGTATTCACAAGGATGCATAAGAGGCTACAATAACAGTAATACTATTGTTATTTATGTTAACCCTTGTGCTATCTTAGATGACCCCCCCCCCCCCTTACATTGACGTGTTCTCCCTACCATGACAAAGGTGGATAAAAGTGGAAAGATTTCATGTAATCCATGGACACCAGTAAAGATCACAAATCATTGAAGAAAAAAGGTTCAGAGCACTGTCTAGTGGGTCTAGATGACCCAATTCCCAATGTTGAAGTGCCTAGGAAAGCACAAGGGTTAAGTATATGCATGTGAATTCTTTAGGATATTTTTAATGATGCAAAATCTGACTGATCTTCAAATTAGTGCTAATTAAGCTTCTAAGCAGGAGTTGTATATTTGGTTAAAAAATTACAATAATGGTCTAAACCGTTTTTTAGCTTTTGTGAAAGATGTGTTTTTATGGTAGAACTGCACATTTGAAATTTTATTGTTATTACAGGCATTTAAAATGAATAGTCTGAACTGAGTTGCAAAAGTTTTATCTAAAGAGCTTAAACAGTCAATGAAAATATCAAATAAATGGTTTCTTAGTTAGTGAGATGCTGTCTTTTCTTTTATACACCATCTGACCACAGAAATCTTTGATTGCTATCAGATCTTTGTTGTCCCTCTAAAAGGCTGGACTCTATTTTTATGAAAGTTTGAACTTTGAGAATTTAAAGAAGAGAAAAGTGTGAAAATGTTCATGTCTGTCTAAGAAAAGTGGTTTGTAGTGTGTAGTGTACAAAGAAACTGAAACCGTTACATTACCCCCCCCCCCCCTCAAGGAACCGCACCAAGGTTCCACCTAAAGTCAGGGAGGAGGGGGCCCGAAAGGTTAACCCAAGGGCCAACAGCAGTCCGGTGAGACGGGTCCGGAGGACGGCCGGGAGTCCGCTCTGTCCGGCGAGACGGATCTGGAGGGCGGCCGAGAGGCGGCGTCGTCCGGCATTGAGAGTCCGACCAGCAAACGGCTTGCGGCTCAGGTTCAGAGTCTGGAGCTGGCGGCTCGGACACCGCGTCTGGAGCTGGCGGCTCGGAGTCCCCATCTGGAACTGGCGGCTCGGAGTCCGCGTCAGGGGGCTCGGGCTCAGGGTCCGAGGCAGGGGGCTCGGGCTCAGGGTCTGCGGCAGGGTTCTCGGGCCAGACGTCTGGTGCAGGGGGCTCGGGCCAGACGTCTGGTGCAGGAAGGGGTTGGGGTGCTGTCACTGGCTGGCCTTTGAGCAGTGGGAGTGTAGGAAGTTCTCAGAGGTCGGGTTAAATTAGTAAAGATATTTATTTGTCCAACACATTCACAAACGCAAGAGGCCTCGCCACTAAAATTACAGGTGGTTTAAATACTAATGAAGCATACCATCTCCTCCTTCCTGGAGGGAGGTTTACCTTTACTGAGATCTACAATTCAAATAAAAATGCCAAATTCTTTATTCTAAACTCCTTTAACAAATTCTATAATCCAATTCATTTTTTTTTACTCTAATTTAAAACATCAAGTAGAAACATTAAAACAACAAATATCTCCCAAATACAATGACTCCCCCCTCAGGCCTCTAAGTAGATTCTCCCGGAACCTTAAATATAGCTCTGTTCCTAGGGGAAGGGTTTGGCTGGAGCACACTGGAAAAGACAAACACAGGTGAGTACATCTTGCAGTCACATCTTAACCTAATTATAATGAAACTAACATTCCTTTCTTCCAGGTAGCTGCCAATTCATCTACACACCACACAGGAACAATAAAATCATGCAACCCC
>CM074488.1:26046194-26084173 GCA_037389245.1 Oryzias sinensis
AAAATAAAGACTGATGTAATTCCCACATATTTACAAATTTATTTGCAGCTTCGTGCTGAATTTGCTGTTTGATGACAGCTGGAGCCCCATCAACAGATCATCACTCAACACGAAGCTGCAGGAGACTATCTTCATAATGTGCTTTTATCACACAGTTAAGATTATATTTAATGGCCTGCTCGATCATATGTTTTTAAATCCGTGTGGTCAGACGACGCTGAAGTTGGCTTGCGATTCACAGCTTCTGATTCGCGAGGGCACTAAAGCAGTGGTTCCCAAACTTTTTCTGCAAGGCCCCCCTTTCTGAAGATTAGAATATTTTTGAGCCCCCCACACTGACACAAACATACAAATCCTTTGTTTCTAAACTCCACCGCGTCCCCCCTGCAATACCTGCCCCCAAGTTTGGGAACCACTGCACTAAAGGTATATTCCGCTGCATTTTTCACATTAAGATCACCTAAAACCGGGTCCTGTTCACAAACCGCTAGACCTGGACTGCTCAAACCTGGATTCCTGGATCCTAATGCAAAAAATGCAGTGGAATGCTCCTTTAGTGGCCTCGGGAATCAGAAGCTGTGGATAGCAAGCCAACTTCAGCGGCTGGACACACGGAGAAAGCAGTGACGTCCTCACCCTGCCTCCCTGCTGGAAATGCTTTTTAGAAATGATTATTGAGGCAAGGTTCGCAGGGTGGATGTTAAAATGCAAATGCAATCCCCTCTTTGCATTTTTCGTTTTAATTATGACACAGAATAAGCGGTTTTAAGTATAAAATGAAAAAGCATTTTGAAGTATTGCTTTTTCATTTTAATTCTGAGTCATTTGATGCAGTTACATTTTGAAAATTAAAAAGCATTTCTGTTAATTGTCAAATTAGACATTTCTAAATGAATTATGCTACACATTTACCTGATAACTTTTTTGAAAATGAAATGTCAAATACCATTTTATTTATCATTTTAATTAAGTGACAGAATAAGCAGTGTTGAGGAAGGAAATGAAAAAGCATTTTGGTGGATTGCTTTTTCATTTTAATTTTGAGTAAAAAAAATGCAGCTTCATTTTGAAAATGAAAAAGCATTTCTGGTTTTGACTTTTCTTTTTATTTATGCTACAAAATCGCTTCCATAGTTGTTACCCCCAGCATCGCTAAGGGCTTTGATTGGCTGGTCCTGATTCAACTCAAAAACACTTTTCCTGCCACCCTAGACCCTGTGAGAATTCTTGACTCTTTTAAGGCCTCAGGTCAAGGCTCTTCTTTAGGGATGGAAAAACAAGCCAATCTCTGTTTAGTTAGATCTAGTCTTCCATTTGTGTGCCTTTTCTTGTCTTCTTTGTCTATACATGTATATTATAGGGGTGTAACGATTCATTTTAACAAAGATTTGATTCACATCATAACTTGTGGTTGATGATTCATAGTTCATATTGGTTCATTTTTAATGATCTGATTCATTGACCTAAAATGGATCCAGAACATCTTTAGCCAAAACTTCAACCAGTGTGACTCAGAGAGAAAAACCTGGAACTGAAAAATACAGACGAAGTTTTCCACTTTCCTTGTATTTTTTCAAGATAATCAAATGTAAATAAAATATGTGTACAAACAAACAAGTAAAATCCATTCACATTTTAGTTTCCTAAAGTTCTGTCAGAAGTCTGGGCTCCCACTCTGGCCACCGGCAGGAACCATCTCCGGAGTAATAATAATAATAATAATAATGAATTTTATTTGTTAGGCGCCTTTCAAGGAACCCAAAGTCGCCGTACATAAAAGTGAAAATAAAAATAAAATAAAAACAATCAAATGCACAATAAAATATACATATAAATAGGCCAGAAATAGGAAGTTATCGGAGGGAATAGGCGAGTTGGAAAAGATGAGTTTTCAATTTTTTGGCAAATTGTGAGAGAGACCCGAGGTTTCTGAGGTCCGGAGGTAGAGAGCATTCAGCTGCTCAGCTGCTCTGCCCCCCATAGTGACAAGGCGAGCAGTGGGGACATCCAGATGAAGGGAGGATGAGGATCTGAGGGTACGGGTGGGAATGGCCACATGAACAAGATCTGATAGATATGATGGAGGAAGGTTGTGGATGGATTTAAAAGTCAGAATAAGTATTGTGTATGTAATCCGGTGTGTGATTGGTAGCCAGTGAAGCTGCTGCAGAACAGGTGTGATGTGGTGGGAGGAAGGTGTTTGAGAGATAATTCTGGCAGCTGAGTTCTGAACATACTGTAGTTTACGTAGAGTTTTTTGTGGTAAACCAAAAAGAAGGGAGTTGCAATAATCCAGGCGGGAAGTGACAAAACTGTGAACCATAACGGCTGTGGAATGCAGACTGAGGGAAGGGCGAAGACGACGGATGCTGCGAAGGTGGAAATAGGCAGACCGGGTGATGCTATTGATGTGAGAAGTGAAGGAGAGGGTGCTGTCCAGGATGACACCCAGACTCTTAACTTGAGGGGAGGGGGAAATGGAGGAGGTTTCAAAGGGAATTGAGAAGTTCTGGATGCTGTTAATAACGGATTTGGTGCCGATCAGGAGAAGTTCAGTTTTATCGTTGTTTAGTTTTAAGAAATTAGTAGTGAACCAGGATTTTATTGCAAGAAGGCATTCAGTGAGGGAAGTGGGAGGTAGAGAGGAATTTGGCTTGGTGGAGATGTAGAGCTGAGTATCGTCTGCATAACAATGGAAGTGAATCTTGTATTTACGGAGGATTTGACCAAGAGGGAGAAGGTAGATGATAAACAGCAGGGCTCCCAGGACGGAGCCCTGGGGAACACCTGTAGTGACAGGAACTATATGGGAAGTGAACTGTTTTAATTGAATAAATTGGGTGCGACCAGAGAAGTAAGAGTGAAACCAGTTGAGAGGTATGTTTCTGATACCTATGGCGGACAGTCTGTCTAGGAGGATGGTATGGGAGATTGTATCGAAGGCTGAGCTCAAATCAAGTAGGAGGAGAATGGAAAGTAGCCCAGAGTCAGCAGCAAGGAGGAGATCATTGGAGATTTTAAGGAGAGCCGTTTCTGTGCTGTGAAGGGGACGGAAGCCAGACTGGAATTGTTCATATAGGTTATTCTGTGATAGATGTATGCGGAGTTGTTCTGCAACGTTTTTTTCAAGGATTTTAGAGATGAACGGAAGATTCGAAATAGGGCGGAAATTGTTGAGTTTTGAGGGGTCTAATCCTGTTTTTTTTAATATTAGGGTGACAGCAGCCTTTTTGAGACTGGTGGGAACAATTCCAGTGGTGAGAGAGGACTGAATCACATTGGTGATTAGAGGGGACAGAGAGGGAAGAGTAGCTTTGACCAGAACTGTAGGAAGTGGATCAAGTTCACTGGTCGAGGATTTAGTGTTTAATGAGCTCAGCAGTTTCGTTGACTGATGGTAGAGAAAATGATAAAAATGAATGATGTGTGTTAAACAGTATTGGGGGAGCTAGATCAGGGTCAGGATTTACTAGTAGTTTGTGATGGATGTTCTCTATTTTTGAATTGAAGAAGGAAGCCAAAGTGTCACAGAAGTCAGAGGATTACAGATGGGGAGGTAGTTGGTTGGCTGTGTAATTTTGGAAAGGAGGGAAAAGAGGGCCTTAGAATTCCCTTCACGGGTATTTATTAAAGTGGAGTAGTATGCTGTCTTGGCTTTAGAGATGGAGTCCTTATAGTGGGAGAGGTGACTGGTGTACATTTCCCTGTGTATGGAGAGACCAGTTTTTTTGTAGACTCTTTCCAGTCCACGCCCTTTAGCTTTAAGTTGTCTGAGGTGAGTGAACCAGGGAGCAGTGAGAGAAAATGAGACCATTCTGGTTTTGAGCGGAGCATGGATATCCAGGATGTTGCGGAGATTGTTATTGTATTGTGAGACAAGTTCATCAGGTGTGTGGAGGGTGTCGGTGTCAGGAAGGATAGTGATGTGGGATGAGAAATGATCCAGGTTAATATTATTAATTTTACGGTAGGTGATGCTGCGTGTAGGGGTTGACCCAGTGGATGTAATATTGACATTAAAGGTTACTAGGGAGTGGTCAGAGAGAGGAAGGGGATCCACTTTGCAGGAATTTGGCTAAACACCTGAGCAGCAGACAAGGTCCAAAATATGTCTTTTGATGTGGGGAGGAGTTGTGATGTGTTGATGAATACCAAAACTGTCCAAACAGGATATAAAATCTTTGGCAGCTAAATTATTACTTCTGTCCATGTGGATATTAAAGTCACCCAGAAGTATTATGTTTGGTGAGAGTAAGGAGAGGTATGTCAAAAAATTTGAAAAGTCAGAGATAAATTCCTTATTGGGTTTAGGTGGGCGATAGATGGTGGCAACAATAGTTGGGACTGGTCCAGAGAATTGACAAACTAAAGATTTGAAGGATCCAAACACAGGAGCAGTCACAGGCGCAATCTTCCAGTTCCAGATAGATCATTGCGAGACCGCCCTCGCGGCCCGAATTACGTGGTTTGGCGATGTAAACAAACCCCGGCGGCGTGGCATCATTCAGTGGAGTGAAATCCAGGGGATTTTGCCATGTTTCAGTCAGGGCCATGAAGTCCAGCTCATTTTTAACGAGGAGATTTTGGACAAGATCTCCCTTTGTTAGGGGGCGAATGTTTAGAAGACCGACATTGACAGATATGCAGGGGAGATTGTTAGCCATGTTGTTAGCCAAGCGAACAACAGGAGCTAGGACGCTGCGGTTAGCATGGCGACTGATGTGTCTTGATGGACGGCGAGCAGAGGACCAAAATGACTTGATGGAGGAGGTGTTGTCGTACTGGTAGCTCCGACGTGATCCACGATGAGAGTATCTCCGGCGGGGCATGTATAAGATGTCCGGATGCTGTAGTAGGGCTAACGGCGGAGGCCCCGGCGGAGAGTTCCGGAGGTCAGCAAGACCGACCGACCGACCGACCGAAAATTGCTGGACAAGCGACAGGATAATCCAGGTGAGTAAAAACCACACAAGATCGAAAGTAATCCACATTGTTGGTTGATCGGTCGGTCGGTCGGTCGGTCGGTAGGTAGACTTTAATAATCCCGAAGGAAATTTTAAGTGGCCAGCTGCCCATACTTAAAAACAAAATCATTCCTATAACAGATAAAAACACAATAAATAGATAAAAAATATAAAAGGCTAAAAAAGGATAAAAAGAATAAAAGCAAGTATGAACAATTCCTAAAAAACATGTCAAGTTTCCCAGAAAATTAGCTTAATCAAGATCAAAAGCAAAAGTAAAAGCTTTCAACACAGAGTGTTGTGCAGTCTGATGGCTCGTGGGACAAAGGACTTTCTAAGTCTATCCGTGGTGCAGCGTTGTGATAAAAGTCTGCTGCTGAAGCTGCTCTTCCTTTCACTGAAGGCCTCATGCAGAGGGTGTGTAAAATTGTCCATAATTGCCTGAAGTCTGGACAATGTTCGTTGTTCAGCCACCTCCTCCACTGTGGCTAACTTCAGTCCCACAACAGAGCTAGCCCTCCTGATGATCTTGTTTAGTCGGGTCAGGTTTCTCTTGCTTGTGCCGCACCAGCACACCACAGCGTACAGCAGAGCACTTTCAATCACTGTTTGATAAAACATACTGAGAAGCTTGGTGGAGACGTTAAAAGAGGCCAGCCTTCGCAGGAAGTACATGCTGGATTGACATTTTTTGCTGAGCAGGGTGGTGTTCTCGTTCCAGTCCAGTTTCTTGTCCAGCACCACTCCCAGGTATTTATAGGACGTGACTGTCTCCACCAGGTCACTGTCTATGCATATTGGCTGGGAGAGAGGGGGTTGTCTTCTGAAGTCCAGAATGAGTTATTTGGTTTTCCTGATGTTCAGCTGGAGCTGGTTCTTCTTGGACCAAAGAACAAAATCCTGCACCAGCTGTCTGTACTCCACCTCCTTGTCCTCCCTGGGGTAGGTAATAAGGCCGGACGCTAACAGCTAGCAGCTCACAATCGTTGGAGCATATTATAGTACTTACTGTGAAGTGTCTGGGGTTGCACCACCTGTTGTTTATGTACAATATGAGGCCACCACCTTTGCTCTTGCCACACGCTGCAGTGTTTCTGTCCGCACGCACCGTGGAGAAGCCGGGTAAATCCACAGTGTAGTCTGGTATGTTGGCTGTTAGCCAAGTCTCCGTTAGCATGATTAGGCAGCTCTCCCGGTAGATTTGTTGGCTCCTCACCAGTGCAAAAAGAACATCAGAGTTGTTGGACAGTGAATTTACGTTCCCCATAATCACAGATGGGATAGGAGGCTTGTATTTCTGCCGGCGTTCCCAATTGGCTTTAGCTCTCGCTTTTAGTTTTGCTCCGGCAGGGGTGCCCCTGTACCGCTTTTTCACTACAGGAGGAATGTTATGTTTCAATCTAGCACCGTTCTTCTTTAGAGCCAAAAGATCAGTTCTTGAATAAACCAGTCTCTGGAGGTTAATGTCATTATTTACGTACTTCCTGCGTTCATTGCATTCATTCCATACATTCCATTCAGCAGCTGAGCGGCTGCCATGCTCCTGTGTCGGCGCCATCGTACGCCATCGTGGTAGTTTGTTGGTTGAAGTTCTAGTATCCAGGGAGCAGCGGCTGCCAGACGCGCCAGCATTCCCTCGACCGGAAGTTGAAGACTGAATGCACTTCATCTCCCAGCAACCCCGTTTGCCTGCCGCCTGCCCTGACTCTCGCCTGGATCCTGACTACCCCTGTCTGTTCTTTCATGCTCTCGTGCTCATGATTGACCCCTGCCTGCCTGTCCCTGATTCTTCTGCCTGTTCTTGTGACAAGTTCAGCCCATTGTTGTTTTCCTCATCCAAGGAATCCAAAGGGGACAATCTTAGATCATTCTAGCACACTGCATGGTCACATGACTGCTAAACTCAAAATCTTTCCACACATTGGACTGGAGTGATGGACTGATCAGTTTTTGCTGCAACATGTGTCTTTTCTGGTGTGATGCAGTTTTTTGTTATGTAAAAAAAAAACTATGTTTCAATCCAAATGGTTCCATTGTGCCTCTGAATCTGTAACTTAATGTAGTCCCTTATAGTTAGTCTCCAATATGAGACAAATGCTAACAAGTCTGACAGATCTTCATGAACGGGAAGGAAGTGTATTTTTTCATATGGAATCCTAAAACGTGGCAAACCCAGCAGAGGGTTTTCTACTTATAGTTGTAAAACTGTTACAAATATAAGTAAGATGAATAAAGCTTAGCTTAAATTACAAAATGGGTTTATTCAAATAAGACTAAAAGACTTATAACCACTGCTGTAGCAGTAAAATATATTCAACACAGGAGGCCTTCAGCTGTCATCTGTTTACTCAGCTGTTGGACAGGACATGTTAAACAAAAAAAAACACAACCCGCATAAGCTTACCTACCATCAAAGTGTAGCATTTGAGTTACAAAATAACACATTTTAAATCAAGTATCATGTTCATTTATAGACTACGTTATATATAAAAATGTTGTTGTAATTAGGATTGTTTGAATATTTATTTGAACAACAAATCTTGAGGTTTTCATACCTTGAGGTTGGTAGCGAGGGTTGAGCACAGCAGGCAGACAGAACCTCAGCGCCCCATCAGCCTCCACAGCCAGCTCAATGACATACTGCAGCCTGATGGAGGCGCTCTCCCCTGGAGGCAGACTGCCCACACTCAGAGAGAAGATATCAGGACTCTGCTCACTCTCCTCCAACAGGAAGGCCTGCTGCCCTGAGCTCAGTGCATCGTCATACTCCTCACGAGCCTGCAGCAAACGTCAAACATGTCAGTGATGTTCACTGATCTGCAGCTGCTTTACAGAGACGGAAGCTTTCTGTCCACATCACCTGCTGCTTCTCCTTCAGCTCAGCTACAATGTGTGTCTGTCCAATATCAGCACTGAAATGACACACAGCAGCGTCTCCAGGCAGAGGGAAGACAAAAAGCGCCTCTATGGGTTTGTCCTCCTTGTTCTGGTAGTTCAGAGTGGAGATGACTGTAGCCACATGGTCCTTCACCTGCAGCTCCACCTCCACGCTCTCCAGAGGAACTGAGACGGCACATCAACAGACACAGAGAGTGCAGAGATACTGCAGTTTAATCAAGATCATAGATTTTATGTTTAACATTCCAACTCAGTCAAAAAGAAAGAATCCAGCAATTTCATGTATTTGTCCCATTAAAAAGTCCACTAAATACTTCAATTTAAATGTATTCCATCTTCCTTTATAAACCATAAACGCAGTTTTTCTAGCAGACTTAAACTGATTTGTGCTTTGAAGGAGAACTGCTTTTGTGGTTTAGAGAACGTGATTCCAGAAAGATTACTAACTAAATAACTAAAATCAGGTCATTTCGTCTGTTTCCTAACAGGTCTGTACCTGGGTTCTTCTGGGCAGTAAGCAGACCACAACGATTCATCTTTGTATCTGTTCCACAAGAGAACTAGACAAACAGGACAAATAAAGAAACATTTATTTAATGTTAGTAACAGACTCATTTCAGACTTTGATTTACAAACAACTTTCTTTTCATCAAACTACATCTGTCAGTGATAGTGGTAGGTTTAGGGGCTGTCATCTGGACGTTTTCACCTCTTATCCAAGAGGCGTTGTCAATTCTGAATTAGCTGGTAAAAGAGCTGATATATATTCGCTCATGGAGGGGAGGGGGCAGACCTGAAACTGGATGAGCGCATATATAGCAGCTCTTTTACCAGCTAATTCAGAATTGACAAAGAGGTGAAACGTCTTCTAACTTTAAAAACTAAGTCCAGATGACAGCTCCTAAACCTATTTTTGTGAAGATTTTAAAAATCTTTACTGATAAATATAAAAAGACACAAAGCAGAAAAGTGTTTACCTGTGAAATGTTCCTGCAGCTGAGTGATCAGTCAGTCAGATCAGAACTTTTCTACTGAAGCAGGATCTCTCTACAGTACTTCCTCATACAGTCAGAGAAAAACACGCCTAATGGGGTTGCTTGTTTTCGATACCAAGCTGCCCCAAAAGGGTGGAGTTTCCGATTTCACCCAGTTTTTAATAAATAGTTAATACACAGTAAAAGTATGAGGATTCATTAAAAAAACATGTAAAGGAACTACAACTGCCAAATGTTAACTTAAGTTTTACTAAATATTTCTTTAATTAGGACGTGAATTGATTTGTTGTATCCAAAACAAAAGGTTTCATTTATTGATTTAACTTAAGCTGAGAGCATTCTCCTCTGACGCCTATGGGGAAAATACACACAACCCCACACGCTCACACACAAAAGATAAATATAAACATTTTGCCACAAAAACTCTTATTTTTGCCAGAGTATGTCAATAACATTATAAAACCAATCCAGTCCTATCAAATTAAGCTTTTTAGTTTGATTTCTCATTAGTTTGTATTGTTCTAAGTGTTTTGTTTTATACATGTTTGTAATAATTCTAAATCCAATGTAATCTTTTTCTCAGCATGAGGAGTTATGAATTAAAGGATAACACTATTGTACATGAACTGTCTAGTTCGGTTGGAGCAGGATTGATTGTAAATGTGTTTGAGAGGCTGAAGAATCTCTATTCCCCGTAAACTAACTTGCGTAACCCTCCACTTCCTTCACACTCTCACAACCCACCTGTGACGTTAGTTCCCACAACCTACTTGTGAGAATTGTTTTGCTAAGTTGAGGTTTCATGTTGGATTGCTTGTTTTTGTGGTAGAATGTTGTGTAGGGGAGTGCTTCTCAATTACTTTTTTTAAGGCCCCCCCTAGGAAAACGAAACTATTTTGCGCCCTGACTTTTCTTTTTTTTTGTGAGACAGGAAACTCATTTTGGTTTATGGCTGAAACTTGCCAAAGAGATGTGAGAACAAAACTGGTGACAGGATAAACAAAGTTTGCAGATAAATTAACTCTGCAGCTTCTTAAACTTCTTTCAATGACCTGGAAAAATAAGTACGTGTGCTGTTGACCAACTTACCAGTGGAAAGGAGTTTCTTTTTCTTTTCCTTTTGGCTTGATATCCTTTGTCAAAAAAAAAGAAACATCAAGATTTCCGTCATCTCAGGAGGTTTACGGTTACATCTCCAGCTACCTCAGGAAAGACTTTTATAAATAAAACAGATTAAAAAACAACATCATCTAAACAAGAGCAAAAAAATCCAAATTACAGGATAATAATGTTTACTGTTGGTTGCTACAGAGGTCATTTTAAAAAGAAAAGTCAATTAACAATATTTGTGAATTTGTGAATCAATTTGTTTCCTAAAATGTATATAAATAACCAATTAGATATTTGTAGAATGCATTGACAGACATGTAAACTACACAAATTTCAAAGGGTAAATGCACAAACACTCTTTAACAGCATTTCCTTACTATAAAAAAACAAGACACAATAATAGTTAAAAAAACTGCTTAAACTATTTTTGAAGATGGTTATAATAATTGAATTCTAATATATAAGTTCACTGATCCAAAAAGTCATTATTTGTTAAGTTTATTATGGGGATTTTATAGTGGGATTATATAAGTTTGCTTCCTTCCACTCCCTTTCAAGAAATCTTTGATTTAATATCTCACTAGTTTGATACATCTTTGAATGAATGTATGAATGCTCATTGTATTGTTTTGTGCATTATTCTAGTCTTTCATAACTTTAATATTAAAAGTTCTATATCATGCTTTTCTTAAGCCTTTTAGAGTTAACTATATCTATAAATATGAAAATATATGAACTCTGGCACACTAAAGAACACATTTTTAATGATAATGATAAGCAAGCTTTTCGCCGATCACAGTTAGCTCTGCAGAAAAAGTGGGTTGTGTGTGTTCGTCTGGGGGCGGTGCTGGCAGCACAGACACTTCCTGGAAGGGGCGGTTCCTCACTTATCTACGTCGAAGTGTCAGAATCCGCTCGTCTTCAAGGATTGGGAGGGACTGGGGCTCAGAGTGCAGGTTTAAGTGAAATATTCAGAAATGTGGAAATGGATCAAAATATCCCTTTGGGGTTGTCTACAGTGAGGATTGAACATTATGATAATACAATACACTTAAAAGCTAAAACAAAGTCAGAGTCTGTGTATATCTTGATGACTTTATTGAACTGTTTTTGTTAAAAGTACTTTCACATTCTAGACATATTACCATTCTGAGCTTGGACCCATGAAGCAGCCTTCACAGCCAGAAGCTCCCATTCATCCTTTGCATCCATCTTGAATCCATGAAGCCAGATCAGAGCCAGAATGGTGGCCCACACCTCACTGCTGACCTTTTCAACCAAATCAAGTCAAATGTGAAACACAAAGAAAACATGAGAAAAAGAAACACTAGCCAATATTTTAAAGTGACTTTCAATGATTTCAGTTCTTTTAATCCCCTAAAACAGCTTGATTATTGTCTAACAGTGACCCACCTCTGCAGGCTTTGACTTCTCCACCTCCTCACTTGTTTTTCCCAGAACTGAGGCCAGAGTTGCATCAAGCAGCCAGCAGCCGGACGCTTTCTGGAGGGAAACCAGCTGCAGCAGAGGGTCTCTGCGGGGCTCAGAGGCTCCTAAAGATATTGTCAAATAAGAAATGCTTTATGTAGGATACAATGGGGGCTGCATGGTGGCGCAGTGGTCAGCACTCTTGCCTCACTGCAAGAAGGCCCCCAGTTCAAGTCCCAGCTGGGGTACCTGAAACAGAACATCAATGGGGGACCTTTCTGTTTGCATTTCTCCCTGTGCATGCGTGGGTTCTCTCCGGGATCTCTGGCTTCCTCCCACCATTCAAAAACATGTTTCATAGGTTAATTGGCAACTCTAAATTGTCCATAGGTGTGAGTCAGAGAGTGAATGGGTGTGCGATTGTGGACATTCTACCCTGCAACAGACTGGCCACCCATAAGTGGCTGGGATAGGCTCAGGCAGCCCCGTGACCCTGAAAGGGACAAAACAGAATAGAAAATGAATGAATGAAATGAATGTTACAATACAACCCTGCAATGCATGTGGATGTGCTAGACCAGGGGTCAGCAACCTGTACCACTCAAAGAGCCATTTGGATCAGTTTCCCACTGTGTTGAAAGCACAGGGAGCTGCAACACTAGATGTGTTGGAAAAAATGTTTTTGCCGATTTATCGCGATAGTTCATTTGGTACTTGTATTGATTTAATGATGATGATGCTGTCAGGATATTTATTTAATTATTTCAGTCAGACAACTCTTGCAGTAAGAAATATTTATTTGACATTTTTCCACATTCTTTAAGTTGGCATTCACATATTTTCGTTTGGCATAAGGCTCCGTTCAATTCCATAAAACTTCCATAAAATTCCATAAAATTTCCATATAACTTTCGGGTAACAAAACCCCCCTTTACGGAGCCCACAGGTGGAAGCCGGGGAGGAGGGTGGGGCGAAGAATGAGTGCTGAAGGTAAGAAAGAATGAACAACTGCGCACCTGGCTTAAATAGGACGCTGAGCAGGTGAGTTAATTATCTGAACCGCCCTAGGGTATTTACCTGAAAAACACTGCAGCGAGTATCTGCCCGAAATACGATAAATCGTCATTTCAGTCAGACAACTCTTGCAGTAAGAAATATTTATTTGACATTTTTCCACATTCTTTAAGTTGGCATTCACATATTTTCGTTTGGCATAAGGCTCTGTTCAATTCCATAAAACTTCCATAAAATTCCATAAAATTTCCATAAAACTTTCGGGTAACAAAACCCCCAACACTAAAATCATCCAGAAGAAGAGAAAATGTGAATGTATAATCAGTGTGTAATAAAATGGGGTGTGTTTTCGGCAGCATTCCATTTTCATTTCATTTCCCAGTATGACTGCACCATTGACCGTTTGGGCCGCCCCCGTTCGAGTACAGCGCCACGAAGGGAACATGCTATCTAGTGGATCTGCTATGTGTGACCCGGCACCATTGACCGTTTGGGCCGCCCCCGTTCGAGTACAGCGCCACGAAGGGAACATGCTAACTAGTGGATCTACTATGTGTGACCCGGCACCATTGACCGTTGGGCCGCCCCGTTCGAGTACAGCGCCACGAAGGGGACATGCTATCTAGTAGATCTGCTATGTGTGACCCGGCACCATTGACCGTAGGGTCGCTCCCGTTCGTGGAAACCACTAGAAGAACATACTATCTGAAAGAGAGAGAGAAAGAAATAAAAGGGGAGCCAACATAAAATTACTTAGACCTGATCTTAGAACGTAAGCTCACTTCCGCACAACGCTGTGCAGAACTATAATTTAAACTGCCAAACAACCCGTATGATACAATAACTTAACATCCAATCCAAAGCTTCCGATGGCGTATGACATGCTTAACAGCCATTATTCAAACTTCTATTAAACTAAGAACAAATTTGATGGCCATAAACTCTTCCATTTTGGCAACTATATATACATGCGCTTAAGTAACATCCATTATTTCGAAGCTCCCAACGACAGTACCACGAACAAGCTTAATAGCCATAATTTTCTCCATTTGGCATACCAATTATAAGCGCTCAAGGAACATCCATATAATTGAGGTTCCATCCCAATATTAAGAACGTGTTCAACGCCCATATTTACTATGCTTCATTGGCATACTACAAACAAATGAGCTTAAGAACCAGATTCGAGCTCCGCGCATACTATGATACAACTTAGAGCAACCTAAATTTTGAGGCTTCCACCTGGCTATAATTTTCTTTTAACATCTATAATCGAAGAATTTGCATTCATTCTGCGGTTGACATTGATTAATTAATTCAGTCAGAAGTGTCATTGGAATGCAGAGGAGGTCCAACGCCCCGTCACTTTCAGTGCAGCAATAGGTACGTCGAGCAGTCATCGTTGCAGCACCAGATCAAGGAATGCATGGGTGACATCATTTCCTGGAAACGGAGAAGCTGATCGGGGCGTAGGGGTTCGCAGGCTCAGAATGCGATGCATAGATAAAAACAAAGCAGTATTAGTCTTGACAAGAATATATAAATAACCCAGAAACTGATCAGTTTCAAAATGATTGAGATAAATTAAATAACAGTGCTTTTAAAAAACAAATCTGAGAAAGGGAAATTTAGTAGATAGTTAAGGTAAAGACCCATTGTGGATTTATCGCACCCTAGAAACCACCATAATTACAAATTCCAACAGTGAAATGATAGTGAAATATATGACCTGCACGAAATCTTAACACCAATTTTTTATATATTCCAATGATGAGAAAAGTAACCTTTGACAGTTTCAGAGGGACGCACCTTCAGGAGGCCATTGAGGAGCAGGTGATGGGAAGAGTAGCCAAGGAGATTTGTAGATGAGGAAGGTCAACATCCCACGTAGCAGAGGATTACAGCTCGGCTGGATTTGATGCCTTGTATTTGATATTAGTGGTTCTCAAATTTTTTAATTAGCCAAGGGCGACTGGATACTGCAAAAGAGAACTTGAGAGGCATGAGGGATCATAGGTTTTGATAGTATTTTTTCTAGACTGAACCTTAAGCATTTAGAGGCGGAGTATAACAAGCCTCTAAATGGGGATGCATCTAGCAGAGTGTCATCTGCTTAAAAAAGGCAGATAGAAGACTGACTTGTGGACACAAGATTTAACTCTTGAACTAAGCTTGAGAGCGCAAGTGATATATTTCCTACGGTCAGGGTAGAAGTTGCTCAAGGTGTTATTTAAACATTAACCAAGTCAACCGATGACACAATACTATCATTCAATATTGAAACAGCCTTAATATAATCTCCAAGGATGAAATAACCGGACGACCCCTTAAGAACCATCAGAGCTGTAGATTCTGGCGGCCGAACAAACACAAACCACTCTTCTTAAATCCTTTTCCCCCAAACCAGAAGGCGCAGACTCAGGACAACAAGTGGAGGGAGCCTGAAGACACAACAGGTATCACAAAACCACTCCAGGCATAGAGAGGGAAAGATCAAACGCAAAACACGAAAATCCAGAACAGGAACACGTGGCCCAGGATCGAACTACCCAGAACAAGAACACAAGATGAACGGATGACCATAGGACCAAAGCTACAGCAAATGTCAGGTGGCCCAATCATTGACGAATCATATCCAACCAAAATTTGGATAAACGACATGCTGCACAAAAGCTAGAGATGACATAATGGGGAGAGACAAGCATCAATGAACCACCCAAATCTATAAAAAAAAAAAAATCCGGACGGGTGGAGGACCGTACATTATAGATAACGTGGAAACCCAATTTTGAAAATAAAGTTTTTCCACAGAGATTCAAAAGACCAGGGATACAGAGGAAAGTTGGCCACCAAGAAATCATCAATAACATGCAAAATGAAGGGCACCCATCGCCTACAAATATCCAGGACAGGGCGATAAAGTCGATTTTATAAGGACTGCCACGACAACGGAAAGGTAAACCGGCAAACACCTCGAGCGCCAACTGAAGGCCAAGAGACGCCACTGAGAGGCATAGAGGCAGAACAGTGAGACCATCAGTGACAGTCATCCTCAGCCTTATATCGCGTTCGGAGGAAATTCGTGGAGACAGCATGGGGAGCTGAAGAAAATCTATACCAATCCTGAAGGCGCATGGGGAACCAGGCCACTGATGCCCAGAAGATTAACTGTGAGGCGCTAACAGGTTCAGATCAAGTCACGTCAACCTGAACACTTCCTAGGGGCCACCCTCAGTGCCGGCTTTGAAAACGATGCCCCGGAAGAATCCATCACATAGCCCCCACAAACCTCCAACCAAACTATAGAGAGAATAACAAATTAACTGTCCAGCCGAGAAAACAAGGCCGCGACGAGACCAACACACTCACTAATGCGGCCGACGCAAGTCCCTGAGGACAGGGCAGGACCCACTGGGATACACAGAGCGGGGAAAAACAGGCGAAGCAGAACCAGATGCAGAATGTGCGGGGGCAATGAACAAGGATCGCTGAGTGAATAAAATGAGCCATAGACGCTGCATAAGAGAGACCTATCATAGGGAAAAATGTCCACAGAGCAGAGACGGGTCCAAGAGACACTGATTCACATTCTAACTAACCAGCAGCTACAACAACGAAGAAAACAAACAGAAGAACCGCCATAATAATAAAGCCAGCATCAAATTAAAGATAAGATTTACACACAGCTCCCAAAGAAAAAAAACAGCAACAGAAAACAAATGCTAAAAGCCACGATAAATTCAGCCAGCATGAGAAACCTGTCCAAACGAGGACTGCCAGCCTTCACAACCACAGAAATGACCCCACAACCCCTGAAAAAACAACCAGACGACGCAGAACTACGCAGCAGAAAAGGAATCAGAAGTGCATCATGAAGGACCCGGAGTCAAAACTACAATTCCCAGGGTCCTTAGGGGCGTGACGTCACCGAAGTAAACAGGAAGTGAGACGCAGCCATAGAAAACTACACGGGAAAAGTACAGCATGACGCTCACCGTGGATAATTGGGGTGACCACGGCAGACGAGAAGACCCGGACTACTCCTGATCGGGGGGCACGGACATCCCGAACATCGCGGAAAGCACACCCCCTGCAGATGCACGCGACCGCGGCGAAATGAACGCGCTGTGCGCCGTCAGCCGCCCGCGGATCGGAGGAGAAATTAAGGAGAGCAGACGCGGCGAAACGAAAACCCCACATCAGAAAGATGGGGATCATCCATCCGAAGGACGGGGGAACACAGCAAGATGCCGAAAGAGACGGAGACCCGCGGCCTCGGAGACCGGCGAAGAATGAGCGCTGAAGGTAAGAAAGAATGAACAACTGCGCACCTGGCTTAAATAGGACGCTGAGCAGGTGAGTTAATTAACTGAACCGCCCTAGGGTATTTACCTGAAAAACACTGCAGCGAGTATCTGCCCGAAATACGATAAATCGTCATTTAATTTAGTTATTTTTATTCTTTATGAGCGTGATGTTTCCTTTGATCTTTTGACGTCACCCATTTACTTCTGCATCCATCAAAACAAAGTTAATTCTGTCGTTGTTTTTCTGTGGTACAGACCTCACCACGTTGGAGCCAGTTGACAGTGATTGGTCTGAGTCAACGTTTCTATGGACACTACTGTCGCCAATCAGGAGCAAGCTTGTTGGGAGTCCACACTGCTTCCACTGAAAGCGGGCTTGGTGGAATCTGTCTAACAAACATTCGAGGTGGGGGCCAGCAGGCCCATCATGCGTTTATTGAGGCATCTTTTGGTCAGCCTATAACTTGAATAACTTGTGATATAGAAATTTTTTGTAAGACAAGTAACTGGAATTAGCAAAAACATGTTTAAAAAGGTATCACAGCAAGAATGGTTAATCTGACCCATAGTATGACTGAGTAACAGCTGTTTCTCTGTAGAAGTCAATAGGATTTTGGCTACCTGGAGCCAGCAGGTACTTCCTGTTTGGAACGTGATGGGGAGGAGTTACTCAGTCCAAGTCTCTGATAGTCAATGCTTTCAGGAGACTGACTGTTTTTACAACATTCTTAATGTAAATGTCAAGAAAACCCCTAAATGGTCAATCATACCACTTTAACATATCAGTAAATTACTGTTTGTCATGACGCTCAAGGCGTGAGGACCCAGATGCTGGAACTCAGAAGGAAGACAGGTAAGTGTTCTGGCGAGAAAATGATTTATTGTTTCTCCAGAGATGGTTGTGGTAATAGTTGAAGGAGGTCTGGACTTGAGGACTGCTGGTGGTAGACCAGGCTTAGTCACCATAAGGGGTAACGAACTGGCGTTGAACTGATTAGTGAGGTCTCCTTTTAAGCAGCATGGTAGATGAGGTGAGTGAAGTCAGCTGGTGGCAATCAGGGAGCAGAGCAGGCAGAACTGTACATTCATACAGTAACTAAATAATCTTAGGATAATTAGACATATTAATAAATATTGCTTGAAAGGGAGTGGAAGGAAGCGAACTTATATAATCCCACCCCGTTATACTATAACCATTTTATTACATGATTTATCAATATCCGGTTCCTAGCTTTTATCAGACAGAATTAAGAATCATAAGGTGTCGATAAAGCACAGGCCAAAGATGAATTACTTATTATTATTAAGCAGCATGGTAGATGAGGTGAGTGAAGTCAGCTGGTGGCAATCAGGGAGCAGAGCAGGCAGAGCTGGAGGGGGAGGAGTCTGACAGGCACCGTGACACTGTTTCTTTTTTTGCTGCTTTTTTGCGCGAGCGCTGCCATTAGCTCAACATGATGTGACCCCGATTCACACAAACCTCCCTTCCTCTGCTTCACCACAACATCAATACAGTCGAAACAAATACATTAATACATTTTTCTATAGTAACTCCAGTCTTGTTACTTTCAGTATCTTGATGGACGCCGTATTCAGCACCACTCTTCCGTCACAGTATTTACAATAAAATAAAAACAGCTGCATTCATCTGAAGTATTTTCATTACTGTCTCGTGTGTTTACATTTCTTACCTTTGAGATTTCTGTAACGTGAGCAGAGATGCAGACAGTGCAACAACCGGATTTCCTTTATTGACGCCCTACACCCACCGACCGGCGCACAGATACGTGGGGGTGGGGGTGGAGGTGTATCGAATTACATAAATGCCAATAATTGAAAGGGCGTAAAGACAACTGAGCGGGCGTATTTAGAAACTGAGTGAGTGAACCTTAAAACAGTGATCGCAATTCTAACCAAGCGACCCCGTATTTTACAACTGAATGGCTGAAATCCTAACTGAGCAGTGATCCTGCTCGGTCAATTCTCCTTTGCGCCCTCACCTGGATTTACGCTCAGTGTTAAGGTGGCGTTTTTGTCACTTGGGGGCAGGAACCTTTCTGGTTGATCTGATTGGCTGAAATTTGCATGCCAAGCAGTGGGGCGGGACTTTAATTTTGGGGCTTTAATAGAAAAGGAACGGCGGCTGTAACGTGGATTAAAAGCATTAAAACGGTAACAAATGCAGTGAATTTCACATCAGAAAAACTTACAGCACAAAAAAACCCGTTGCACTTTCTTACCTTAGTTTTGGGTCGTTGGTTAATGTTTTAATCCACGTTACATCCGCGTTTTTTTTCTATGATTGCCTCTAACGGGGGGGATAAACAAGCTTGACACAAAGAGCCGATATTTCTAACTGTGATGGTCAAAGAGCCACACCACACACTGACCTGCCAGACAAACACACAATTAAAGCCATGTTATTTCTCATAACCCCTCCTCTCCTTACAACAGCGCTGGATTAAACGGGGCCGTTTCAGTTTAGTGTTTTTTCTGTATTTAACATAAACACACATACCAGTGAAACGTACACGCTGGTGTGTGTTTAAAAAAGGCAGCGAGCGCAAAACTGAGTTGGTTGTGATTTATTTTTTCAGTCATCAATCAGCATTTCTAATCCATCAAAGTCCTCATCTTCTGCATCTGAAACAGCTGGGCTACATTTCTATCAGACATGCCGGCTTCCCTTTCCTACTGACTACTGTAACGGCCTGCTCACCGGCCTCTCCAAACGAGCTGTAAAACAGCTTCAGTACATCCAGAATGCTGCTGCTCGAGTCCTGACCAGAACCAGGAAGTATGATCACATTAGTCCTGTGCTCAGGTCTCTGCACTGGCTCCCTGTACCTCAAAGAATAGACTTCAAAGCAGCTCTGCTTGTGTACAAGTCTCTCCATGGCCGAGCACCAAAGTACATCTCTGACATGTTAGTGCCATATTAACCATCTCGTACTCTGAGGACCTCAGGGACCGGCCTCCTGTTGATACCCAGAGTCAGAACTAAACAGGGGGAATCAGCGTTTCAATATTCTGCAGCTAAAATCTGGAACAGCCTCCCTGAAGTCGTAAGACAGACCTCTTCTGTGTTCATGTTCAAATCTAGACTTAAAACATTTCTGTTTAGCCGTGTATATGACTGAAAGGTCCTTTCTGCACTTTCCTTTCCTTTCCTTCCTTTATTTTTAAATCAATTTCCAAATTTTTTCTTTTCTTTTAAAGTAAATTTTACGTTGATTATTTCTATGATGTATTGTGATTTTAATGCATTTCTCTGTTTTGTGAAGCACCTTGAATTACTTTGTGTACGAATTGTGCTATACAAATAAACTTGCCTTGCCTTGCCTTGCCTTTCCTCACAGTGAAAGCAGACTCCTCAGGCCAAGTTTAAGTCCTGCAGTCCAGAAGTGTGGCGTAACCGGCGCTGCATCCCGGTAAGCCGGGGGAGGAGGGACAGCTGTTCACGGTCATCTGCTGGAAGTAGCAGCGTTGAGCCTCGAGTCGATCTTCCAACACAGGCCTTTCCTTTTCCGCGGAAACTCAGCTGCTGCTGCTGCTGCGTCTTCTTGTCTTGTCGGAGTTGGTTTTCCAGCGTTCTCACTTGTGAACCACGGATTCATCATTTTAAATTCTCTGGCAGCTGTTCGATAAGTTAGAAAGATCTTCACAGATTCAGACTTCCTGCTTCAATAACTCTTCTGAAAAATGTTCAAATATGTCAGCAAGTATCTCAATACTTTCGTATCAACACAGAGTGAACCACAAATGCATTTCTGAAGAAAAAAGATTGTTTTTTTGCCTTTTATTCAGAATTGTTCGCTTTAAGCTGTGAATACAGACATGCAGCAGCCGGCTGCCAAGGGAGCGTCAACAAAGTGCAACCCCTGTGAACTGTGAAACACCACAGTGAAAAAAATCAATAATCTTACAAAAAAATCATAAAATTATTATAAAGCATATTCTTGTTACAATACATATTTTGTAGGAAAGTCAATCTTTATTTTATCTTGTTTCATATACTTTTGCCCATTTTAATAGATATGAATCATGACCAGGGGTCGGCAACCTTTTTTACTCAAAGAGCCATTTGGGACCGCCCCTAATGGAAAAAAAAGCACCTGGAGCCACAACCCGTTTTGACATCATTATATATATTATGCATATATATTATATCAAGGGTGCTCATTACGTCGATCGCGATCGATTTTCAAAGACATAAGTGTAGATTGCGGGCCAGAAAAGATAAAAAAAAGTACTTCTTTCTTTTCATCTTCATGTTTATTTGTTACATGTTTATTTCAACATTATTGTTTATGTACTGATGATTAAAAACTACACAGTGAGTTTACATAAAGATACTTTTGTATTAACAGATGAGGCGTTTTATTACAAAGACAGAAAGCAGCGACCATCGTATTCATGCTCTGCTGTAAACGGTGCAATGCGGGCAGCGTGGCATATTGTGAGGCATTTGGCGCTGCTGGCTCCGTACGAAGCGCGCGCCTCGCAGCTTCCTTGATGAGCTCGTATTTATCGGGCGAGAACTGCAGAGCTTATAGCAGGAGGAGAAACGCGGGGAGGCTTTAATAAACTCCGGTTGCTGGACTTCTACCGGGGATATGATGTGCCGCGGGGAGAAAAAGACGTTCTGAAGGCAGAGTTTGCGCTGAGTGCATTTAAACTCGCGTCTGCAGTGACGTATGTGTCAGAGGATGTCTGATTGGCCATTCTGCATGTCAATCAAGTCCCGTACTTTTGGGTGAGGATTTTGATTGGCTGGTGGATTTTCAAGAAACACTCTCTTCCCCTTCAATCTCCCCCACGTCCCCGGTCAAGCTCCCCTGCTCTGAAACACACATCACCGCACACGGGAGTCCAAAACACCGGCACAAACTCTCCGTCACCAGAAAGCCGCTCCCCGTTCCGCGCCACGCCAAGCCCCCGGCAGAAAATCACTCCAGACCCGGAGTGTTTATTGAAGCCGCCCCGCGTGTCTCCTCCTGCTATCAGCTCCGCAGCCCTCGCACGTGGCACGTGCCTCGCACGGAACCAGCAGCGCCTTTGAATTGCCATGAAAAATGAACGAACTAAAATAAATTTGAATTTTTATAAAATACTCATTATTTTCCAAAGTCACAGGGAGCCACAACAGAAGGATGAAAGAGCCACATGTGGCTCTGAAACCATGGGTTGCCGACCCCTGATCATGACTAAAGTTATCAGTAACTTGACATGACCTTATTGTCATACTGAAATAAAGAATGTCAATAGTTCACTTTGTTTATTTATAGGAATTTTTCATATTTACAAATGGATCAGATTTGGTCAAAAATCCTGAATAGCTCTGAAGGTGCCAGAATTTTTTTTTGCATAATCTTTATTTTAGTAGGAAAATAAGGTCATGATTAGTCAGTACAGGAAGTTTTGTGTCAGTAACTACACCATCTTCAAAGCCAGTGAGCATTTTTGACCAAATCTGATCAATATTTAAATGTGAAAAATTCCTAACAATAAACAACGTGAATTATGACATAATCTTTGTTGCAGTAGGACAATAAGGTCATGATTAGTCAGTACAGGAGGTTTGGTGACAGAAGCTTTAGTATCTTCAGAGCTATTGAGCATTTATGTTATGATTCATATCTCTATTAAATTTTAAAAACTATGAGCAATAAAATG
Source organism: Oryzias sinensis (assembly GCA_037389245.1). Lineage (NCBI taxonomy): Eukaryota > Metazoa > Chordata > Actinopteri > Beloniformes > Adrianichthyidae > Oryzias > Oryzias sinensis. Next base: position 26,068,587 of record CM074488.1, read on the forward strand.
AAGGTTGACTTTCTAACAAAATTTAGTATAATAAATAATAATGTAGCATGACTATGCTGACGAGTCTTCATTACCAGTTCATATAAATATAGACATGTATTCACTTTTTAAAAGTTCACAGAACTTTACAGAATGGTGTTTAACAGAGGTTGCACTTTGTTGACGGTCCCTTGGCAGCCAGCTGCTGCATGTCTGCATTCACACCTTGAAACGAACAATTCTGATTAAAAGGGAAAAAACGATCTTTTTTCTTCAGAAATGCTTTTGTAGTACACTCTCTGTGTTAATACAAAATGAGTGAGATACTTGCTGACACATTTGAAAGTTTATCAGAAGAGTTATTGAAGCAGGAAGTCAGAATCTGTGAAGATCTAATTTAACCGAACTGCAGCTGCTCTATTCCCGTGTTCCTCCGCGTAGCTGATAGCTGCAGTTTAAACTGTGCCTCATAATCGTGTCTCTTTGCATTTCCAGGGTTTCCAAAACGAAGTTGTTCTGCATTATTAGCATATCTGTTCCTTTTTACTATGGGGGGGGGGGGGTGTCTTCTTTCACGTCCTCTTCTCTCTCCGTACCGTCATCATGCTGTTCTCTCCTAGATCCTCTTTACCGAAGTCACGCAATAACACATTAGGGCCGCTCTGTACATTTTGGAGAAAATGTAAGACTTTCACTTTATGGTTGTGAAAGCACTGAATATAGAAAATATGATAAAAGGCAGAGAGCCACATGCAGCTCAAGAGCCGCCTGTTAAACACCCCCCCCCCTGCACTGAAAAATGAAGGTCCCGCCCCTCTGCCTCGCCTATAACACATTCAAATTTCAACCAATCAGATCAACCAGAAAGGTTCCTGCCCCAAAAGGGACAAAAACGCCCCCTTAACACTGAGCGTAAATCCACATGAGCGCGCAAAAAGGAACTGACCGCGCAAGATCACTTCTCAGTTAGAATTCCGCCTGCGCGGTTTTAAGGTTCACTCACTCAGTTCCTAAATACGCCCGCTTAGTTGTCTTTACGCCCTTTCAGTTTATGGCAGATATGTAATTCCATAGAGGTGGCTATGCGTGCATGGCGATCACACGTGTATTTACACTTTAGGCTTCACATGGCTGGTAACTGGTATCAACCCAACATTTCTATCAGTTATGGCAAAATTATGAGCGTTAGATTTTATTGTTAATTTAAATGATTTCTCATCTGAAAGGCACAAACTGACTTGTGGTGTGCCTCAAGGCTCCATCCTGGGTCCCACACTTTTTAATCTTTACATGCTTCCACTCGGGGATGTCATCAGGAGACACGGCATTAACTTCCATAGCTATGCCGATGACACTCAACTATATGTAGCCGTTTCTCCTGATGACACTGGACCCCTGGATAGCCTTTTAAACTGTATTTTAGATATTAAAATGTGGATGGGAGAGAACTTTTTGCAGTTCAATCAGGACAAGACTGAAGTCTTGGTTATCGGTTCTGAAGCTGAGAGAGATAGGGTCCAATTTTATCTGTCAACTCACTTTATGAAAATATGTGATACAGTAAGGAACCTCGGTGTGATTTTAGATGCAGATCTTAGCTTTGAAAAACACGTCAATCAAGTAACCAAGACTGCATTTTACCATCTCAGAAATATCGCCCGAGTGAGACCCTTTCTCTCTAGAGCCAGTGCTGAAATCTTAATCCATGCTTTTATTTCATCAAGATTAGATTACTGTAATGCCCTCTTTTCTGGGGTAAAGAAAACCACTCTCAATCGCCTGCAGCTAGTCCAGAACTCTGCTGCACGCCTTTTAACGAGAACCAGGAAGAGGGAGCACATTACACCGATCTTAAAATCTTTGCACTGGCTCCCCGTCAGCTTTAGAATTGATTTTAAGATTCTTTTAATAGTTCTTAAGACTGTTCATGGCCTTGGTTCTTCTTTTATATCAGATTTGCTTTTAGATTATGAACCTCCCAGAGCCCTAAGATCCTCAGGCGCGGGCCTGCTGAGGGTCCCTAGAGTCAAGACAAAAAACCACGGCGAGGCCTCGTTTAGACACTACGGACCTCGTCTGTGGAACAGCAAGAGTGTGTGTGTGAGCGCAAGTTAAGGGTCTGTTACTCAGTTCGCCGGAACTGAGCTCTGAGAGAATGGCGTGAAAACGAGGAGTATTTCAACGGGGGACTCCGAGACGTGGACGACCGGAGCTCCTCTGTGGTTTGGTCCACACAAACCCTCAAACTACAAAAACAGAGTCGTCCATGTTTGCTGCAGCAGACAGATAGTTTGTCGCTATTTGATCTTCAAATGTCAGCAAAGCCGTGCAGATATCACTGAAATATGTCATCTCTCTGACTGGAACACAGCAGAGTGGTTATCGAGGAATATGAGTAGATTTCCATGGATGGGCCAATGAGCATTTAGATCCTGCCCACTTTCATTGATTGACAGATAGACTCATTCTCCTGAAAAAGCTCCTCATGAAATAAATACGCCATTGTGAAAAACAGCAATATGAAATAAAAACAAAGCTACTTTGGAAAATATTGATTTTGAAATCCGAGGTTCTGATAAAAGACGTAGAATTATAATAATATTCAACATGATTAAAATGAATATTTTAAAATGCTGTTTTAAAATAATGAACAGGTTTTTAAAGCAAAATGAAATAATATATTGAATAATATAATGGCTAATTTAAAATCTGTGTGCAGGTTTTTTTCAATTTCATGATCTTTTTATATATTTATAAGAGATTTATTGGTTGCTTGTGTATTTGCATGAGGTCATATTTATTTATTTAATTATGAACAGTATAGGACTCCATAGGATATCACTTAGTGTTGTGATAGAATAGAATAGATTTCTTTATTGTTGCAAACATCTCCAAATCCACATTAAAATCCAGTGTTCTTCAGCCAAAGTGATATTAAAAGCAAAAGGCTGTAAATTAAATGGTCACTCACATACAATAATTATCCAAACTTTCAACAATATAAAAAGAAACAAAAACACCATCCAACCCACCATCACACATTCTTCTCCCTTCTGCTCATAGGAAAAGCTTTTATCATTATTTAGTGCTGTTTCATCAAAGAATTGAAACTTTTTCAGTGTTTTGGTAATTTAGTTAAATAATTTAAAACAAAATCAGATCAAAGAAGCACCTTTATTTTCTTATTTTATGTTTTCTTTTGCCTTTCCATTTTATCCTATCATAAGATGATCACACAATTCATATAAAAACAATCAGACGTGCGCCCTCGCACGTGTCTGCGCGAGAGAGAACTCCAGCACGTTCGATTGGGTTCTCTGTACAAGACCTGAGGGAGGGAGGAGCGGCTGCGGTGCCCAATCAGTTACGATGTGCTTCTGTTAGGCCGCCTTTACACTGCATGGTTCAAGTGACCCAATTCCGATTTTTTCCTCTCACGTGGCACAGATCGGATATGATCGGTGAACGTGTAAGCAGGACAAAAGCGCATGGATTCCGTTTTTCTCAGATCGGATACAGGCCTCTCTCATATGTGGAAATAAATCGGAAATAAATCGGATACGTGCATTTGCGTGTGCCATGTAAGCAGACAAATCGGATATTCCCCAGTAAATGCGAGTCGTACGTCAGTGACGTCAACTCAGGAGACCACCAACTGAGATCACATGACCTATTAAGGTGCTTTCCGTGCACTGATTTTGCTGTCAGTGTGTTACCTTTCAGCCTCAGGCTTCAGACAGTAGTTGGAAACCGCTGTTATGTCCGGTCCGGACGCAAAGGGTAACTAATGAAGCGGGACACTGTTGCTGTGGAACAGGCTAGAAGCCATTTATTTCTTTGGGGGGCGTGCATGATGGGGACCGTGTGTGTGTGAGCGTGTGCGTGCTTGCGTGTGTGTGTAATGAGAGAGGGGGTGTGAGTGCGGAGCGGGGGACTGTCGGAGAACCGTATATTAAAAATAAGGTGTCTCGCACAAAAGTTTTGGAGTCTTTCTTAACCCACTCTGGAGGCTGAGGGTTCAGAACGGAAAAGTGAACCCCGAGGAAATCTCCCGTGTCATCGCGCAGGAAAGGTTCAACACTTGGATCAAACTGTTAGTACAGCACGTCTGCAAACACTTCCTCATTCAAAACTCAGAGAGAGCACATAAGACGGCCGAGCAGCCCTCCTTTTTCCTCTCCCGTGCATCCCCTCTGGAGCGCCCAAGGCAACGCCTCCTTCCGTCGCCGCCTTGCCTCCATGACAACCGCAATCACACAAGTCTGAAGGAGGTCCGCGGAAGGCGGAAATGCTGCTACGTAGTCCTCAGAATGTCTACGTTTGATAGTTTCAGCATTGTATAGTGTAAATGCAAAAATCAGATACGGGTCACTTTTAAAAGATGATGTAAGCGGGTCGTCAAAAAATTCGGATATAGTCAGAAAATCGGATATGAGCATCAAGACCTGCAGTGTAAAGCCGGCCTTACTGATCATATTGTAGCGACCCGGGGGTTAGCCCCGCCTTCAGCCCCTAGGGCTCATGGGAAGTGGCAAGTTTTAGGGTGAAACCTTGAGTCAGAGGGATGTGAACTGAGGTGACTTTATTGCTCAAAAGGCGGCCATTGCCTCTCTTCTTGATTATACCTTCCTGAGACTGTCTGGGGTCACGGGGTGTATGGGGCACAGACAGCTCTCCTATGAAGCCTCTACATGAACAGTTTCGCTTTTGCTACCCCTTTAATGTGACGTTCTGGTTGGGTCGCTACAATATTGTGTAAATATGTGCACAAACAGTTGTGACAAAAAAAAAACGGACTATAAATAATTTTCACAACTCTGGTTTGGCGGCCCCTTTGGCCGGCGCCACTATGCAACGCATAAACTGCATACCTACTTTTTGCGCCACTGCTTGGAGTGTTTTTCTGTCTCTTCTTTCTAAACTGGATGCTGATGTTTCCTTTGATCTTTTGTCCATTTCCCACAACCTTGAATAGACTTTTCTGTCCATTAGAAACAGAGTTAAGATGAGTGAGATGATGGAAACAAATTCAAATATGGAGAACAAATTTCACACATCTGGATAAGTAACAGCTGGTGAGACTTTAAACTTATGTTCTCTTCTCCTCTGGTTCTTCTCTCCTCCTGGACAGTGATATAGATCAGTGAGAAGGTAAGGGTTTAGTCACCATCAGCTGGTCCTCCCAGTGACTGTATCAGAAACCTGGACTGAGTAACTCATTTCCCTCTGCGTTCCAAACAGAAAGTACCTGCTCAAATCAAATCAAATCAAACTTTATTTATAAAGCACTTTTCATATAAAAATATAACCCAAGGTGCTTTACATTAAAACACAAAAAAATATAAAAACAAGCACTGACGATTTAAAAATAAATAAAAATAAATAAATAAATAAATAGGGCCCCCCTCCCCGTACCTAGCCCCCCACTCCTTTCACACCTCCCACCCCCTAACTGATGGCAAAGGACACTGAGAGATAGGCTGAGCACAAAAACAGGATGCAGGAAACGCTGATAATTGGAACCTTCCCCTCCGTGAACAGCCGCATAGACAGCCAAATGCAGCATCACAGGCGGGGACCGCTCCACCACAGCGAAGCAGTAGTGTAAGGCCCCCATCTAGAGCTGCAGTGGCTGAACAGCAGCCGACCCAGAGGGAGAGGTCCCAGCTCCGGAAATAGGAAGCACCGGAAATAAAAATGAATAAAAATGAGAGTAAAAAAGTAAACATATTGATAAAAACGATAAAACATTGAAATAAGGTTAATTTACAATAACGCGTTAAAAATTAGGTTCAAGTTCATAAAACAAGATAAAATGGATAGATAAATAAATAAAAATAAAAAAGTACATATAAATAAATAACTGAATAAATAAAAAAAATAAAAGTATTAAAAAATTAGCTAAAAGCCAGGTTAAAAAGATAGGTCTTGAGCCTTTTCTTAAAAGCATCAATGCTCTCTGCAGTTCTCAGGTCCTCTGGCAGACTGTTCCATAAATGGGGGCTAGTGTTGAAACGCAGCTTCTCCATAGGTTTTGGTTTTTACAAACTGAATGGTTAACAGACCAGTGCCAGAGGATCTCAGGGTCCGAGAGGGTTCATATTTTACAAAAAGATCTGATAAATAAGAAGGCGTTAAGACATTTAAAAACGAGTAAAAGTATCTTAAAATCAATACTGAAGCATATGGGGAGCCAATGCAGGGATTTTAAAATTGGGGTGATGTGAGCCCACCTCCTGGTTTTTGTAAGAACTCGTGCAGCAGAGTTCTGGAGAAGCTGAAGGTTCTTAATGTTGGTTTTTGGAAGACCAGCAAGCAGGGCGTTACGGTAATCAACTTTACTCATGATGAAAGCATGCATTAGCATCTCCATATTAGCAAGAGAGAGTAGTGGGCGGACTCTAGCCAAATTTCTGAGATGATAAAAAACAGTTTTAACCACCTGTTTTATATGTGGGATAAAAGTTAGCTTAGAGTCGAAAATAACACCCAGGTTTCTGATTGATCCTGAATGACTTAATGAAAGTTCCTGTAGCTTCAGAAACTGTTTCTCTCTCTTGGCTTCAGGACCGATAACTAAAATTTCTGTTTTTTCCTGGTTAAGCTGCAGAAAATTATTTGCCATCCATAATTTCACATCTAAAATACACTTAAAAAGTGCTTCTATTGGCTTTGTGTCATCAGGAGACATAGCTATGTCCAGCTGGGTATCATCAGCATAGCTATGAAAACTGATGTTGTGGGTTCTGATGACATTCCCCAGAGGAAGCATGTAAATCTTGAAAAGCAAGGGGCCAAGGATGGAACCTTGAGGCACACCACAATTAATTTCATGGACCCCAGAAAAGTGTGTGTCCATGCTTACCATAAAGTTTCTCTCCATGAGAAAGGATTCAAACCACTTGAGAACAGTCCCTGAAAGGCCAAGACTTTTAAGTCTGTTTACAAGGATCAGGTGATCAACAATATCAAAAGCTGCACTTAGATATAGTAGAACTAGTACTGAGATCTGACCTGAATCCAAGGCACATCTGACATCATTAACGATTTTTAACAAGGCTGTCTCAGTACTGTGGTTCGTTCTAAAACCAGACTGGTTTATCTCAAAAATGTGGGTTTGAGAGAGAAACTCATTCAGCTGAATAAAAACAAGTTTTTCTAAAACCTTACTTAAAAATGACAAGTTGGACACAGGTCTATAGTTATTAAAAATTGAAGGGTCTAAATTAGTTTTCTTGATTAACGGTTTCACCACTGCCGTCTTAAAGGGAGCAGGAAAAATACCCGTCTGTAGAGAGGAGTTCATGATATTTAAAATCTCACTCTCAAAAGACCCGTAAAATGATTTAAAAAGAATGTAGGGATGGGGTCCAAAAAACAAGTTGTCGGATTAACTTGAGAGAAAACTCAGCCAAGTGTTGCAGCTGCAACCAGGTCAAAACTGTCCAGTGCTTCCTCAGGTAAAATCAATACATCATTACCAATAGAGACGCTTTTCTGTCCTTTTATGATGTTTGATCTGACAGAATCAATCCTGCTCCTGAAGTGGTCTGCAAAGTCCTCACACAATGTGGCGGAGGCTGGCATTATGTTTTTGTTCGCATTTGAGTTGATCAAGGACTCAATTGTGGTGAAGAGAACTCTGGGGTTATTTTATTTATGGAAATGATGTTCGCAAAATATGAATTTCTGGTCTGTTTTACGGTTTTATTATATAGTTTTAGTTGGTTTTGGTATAGTTGATAGTTTATTTCAAGTTTGTGTTTTTTTTCCAAAGTCTTTCGGCAGATCTACAACGTCTCTTCAATTGTTTAATTTCCTCAGTTCTCCAAGGGGGTGTGGCTTTGGTTCTTATCTTTTTAGATTTTAGAGGAGCAACTGAGTCGAGACTGGATTTTAATTTACTGTTAAAATTTTCAACGAGTAGATCACAGGGGGCCGGCAAGACAGGTGGAGAGTGGGAGCGAACAGATGTAATAAATTTTCCGACCACTTCAGGAGTCAAGGAGCGTTTCTTCACCGTTCTCACAGAGGTCTCTTGCTTTATAAAACCAGTGATGTTAAAAAGCACACAGTGATGGTCAGATACAGCCAGATCCACAACAGTGGACACACTGGTAGGTAAACCATGACTGATGACGAGGTCAAGAGTGTGCCCCCTGTTGTGAGTAGTCTGCATGACGTATTGTTTAAAATCAAGAGAGGAGAGCAAGTCCAAGAACTGAGAGGTGCAATAGTCTGACTTCCTGTCTATATGCAGGTTAAAATCATCCGTTATTAAAATCATATTAAAGGAAGTGTGGACAGATGCTAAAAACTCAGAAAACTCTTCAATAAAAGCAGAGCTTGGTTTGGGTGGTCTGTATACTGTGATGCATAAAATTGGAGGGCTGTTAAAAACAAAGGCATGATGTTGAAAGCTGGGGTACTCATCCAATGTTATCTGCTTTACTGTAAAGGAGTTGGACATTATAGATGCAGTACTCCCACCCTTTTTGCCCTCCCTGGTTGAAAAAACAAAGCTAAAATTGGGTGGAGAGGCCTCTGTGAGAACAGTAGATGCATTATGATAAATGTTTTGTTGGACAACTATTCAAAAGTGCCATATTAAAAGAGGGGGGTGAAGTGGTTGTGGATGCTGCTTCCTCAGGTTTTGGTGCTTCCTTTAGTGGACAAAGCCAGTTAGTGTTTGCTTTTCTCCCAGCACTTCCCCTCATGGAAGACCTGTCTGTAATAATGGTCTTAATGGTATAGACTGGGGGCAGCAGGTTGTGGCAAGGAATCACTGTCGATTGAAGCAGTTTCTTGGAGAATGTGGGGGGGGGGGGGTGATACCACATCCAGTCAGTCACTTCCACAGACTGATGTCTGCACAGATGACGAGGAGGTCTGGACTGGTGTGGGCATGATGGGGACCGGTGATGTCTGGACAGAGTGTCTGATGTTTGCAGCTAAAATATTGCTTCCCAGTGGACTGGGGTGAATCCCATCAGTTTTATAAAATTAGGTTCTGTTCCAGAAAAGATTAAAATTGTCAATAAAAACAAATCTGTTAGGCTGGTGTAACACGGGTGCCAACCTGGGGGGTATACCAGAAAGCAGGTTATGCTAGCTCCCACGATAAGTTTGAGGCTAAGCAAGTTGATAACCTCAGTTTTCGGTTCCAGAAATGGAGGTATGTTTCAGGGTAGGTCAAGTTGCCATAGCAACTCAGGCTCTGAACATAACCTGGTCCGGAGCAGGTTTAGTTGAAGCTTAGTTTGTTTACAGAGAGGTGAAGCAGCATGGCGTGTCCATGTGAAGATGATTTAGTGGATGAAAAAGCTCAGATAATACTTTTTCCACCATGAGAGGGTGATAAGACCACATATGGATGTTGGAAAGATAAACTTTTTTACTTTGATTTAACTTAATTATTTGATTCAGTTAAGATAAATCATTTTTTGTTAGGTCACCTTAAAAATAACACATAGTTTTCAGACAATTATTTTCCTTTCGTTCAAATTAATTCAATTAAGTAAATTAATTAATTCTTTAATGAGTTTTTGCACTCCATGCATTTTTTTCTGTTTTTATTGTTATAAAAATGAGCATATCTGCCGGCTCAAACTTAGACATATGAGAGTTCAAGAAATATAAGTAATTAAAATGGAAAAAAGATTAATGGAGTAATGTGACATTTAGTTAGATAAATACGTAAATTTGAGTTGTATAAACAATTATTGACTTTGAATAAATTTAACTAAATTATTTAAATTATTTTTCAGCTGTGTCACTTTTTTGATGGACTTAAAATTTCTATCCGCCGTCATTAAAATCTCAGACTCCGTCTCACTTCCGTCTTAAGTGTCGCGCTTTGTTTTTTTCTCTCCACGCGTTTCCATGGTGACTCCAGAAATCGGCGATCTATTGAGAATGTCTTGATGTACCTGCTGTGCACGTGCATTAACCCAGGGTTACCAAGTCGAGCGTAATTACGCTAACTCATATCCGGTCTCTTGGAACCGACATACCCAGAGTAAGCAAGTTCAGGCGGATTTCAGCCAGAGTTCAGGCTTAAAGTCAGGCTAGTTTAAACATGCTTCATAGAATACCCCCCTGGGCCATTGTATTTATTTTCCTCACCTGTTGCGTGTGTACTACGTGCCTTGGGTCATGTGACCGCGACCAACCAATGGTTAGCTTTATAAACCGCTATCCCGGAAGCTATCACAGGATATGACAGGAGAGCCGGGGCCTGTTTCAGAAAGGAGGTTAAGTGTAAACTCTGAGTGCATTAACCCTGAAATCAGGGAAACCCTGGGTTTTCCGTTTCAGAATGGGAGGTTTGTTAAACCAGAGAAAACAGAGTAAGTCAAACCCGTTTCTGAAAGAGAGGTAACTTATACTTGGAGTCAGTGTCCATGGTTACTTATGCTGTGAACCTAACCTGGTCGGGAGCAGGTTTTATCCTCTAAACTCAAAGTTTCTGCCGGTCCCCTCCCCTTTTTAAAGACGAAGCGGTATTTTTCGCTTGAACCTTCATTGCCCACATTTCCGTCACACAGAGACGGTCTAAGTGACAAGAATGGCTTGTCCTTTTTTGGAGGACCCAATAGACGAGGAGGCTGCATTAATTTGTAGAGAATTACATTTATGTCGTGCGAGGATTTTGAGACCGATTTTTTGTCATTTCCCCATACGTTTTTGTTTGAGCGTTACCGTTTTTCGTTGCAGTCAATTACATATATACAATGAAAACAACATTAGATATGTATTGCTATGTAGATGTTTCATATGTCAAATATTGTCAACAAAGCCTACATCCATGACATGCTCAAATTTGACCTAATTGAATTATGTTTTTATACTTCATTTTTAGCTGCTGCCATGTTCTTTTAATTCCTGCAGGATTGCATCTACATGAAAATGAAATCAGGGACATTGAATTAGATTAATGTAACAATTACTTTTTGGAAACACAATTTGCTAGTACTGCTTACTTTCTTAATCCCATATAGACCTATACCACTCGATCAATACAAGGGTAGACAAAAGTTAACTTATAAAAACACAATTCTATAGCAGCCCATGCAGTGTCTCATGTTCATGCATTTACTACTGCAGTTACGGTAGTGGGACTGTAGGGGGCATGTGTTCTGCTGTGCAAGATTTATAATAAAGACACATGTGGAGTGTGTCTGAGCGCCATAATTTCATTCACATCTACCGACACTGAACCCTGTGAGGCCGGCTACAATTGCATGATTTAATTTTAAACTGACCAAAGTTTGCAAGAGGGGAAGGTTAACAAAAAATTCCCTTAAACATTACCGACGTAAAATCCATTTTCCCCCAGATTGGTTCTGTACACTATGCAGCATTTCATGCAATTACACCAGGAATAACACTTCAAAAGTACACCTAAATATCGCCATTTTTTATTTCACTCCTTACGCTATTTAGAAAGTTATTACAGCCAATATTTTATAACAATGATTTAAATGCAAACTTAGGCATTAACTTGAGCAGCTATGTTTTCCCACGCTAACTGTCTCTGTTTTGCAGATGCAGCGGTGTTGCTTTTCTTCTGGAATATCTGCTCATATTCACTGTAACTCTGCAGCAGCACGTCAAGTTCAGCTGGTGAAAAATATGCAGACCTCTTTTTTTCACAGTTGACATGGTGACTCGTGATATCTGCGCTCCATTGATAATGGCTTCTTATAGACGCGGTGCGCATGCTCACCTCCGAATCAGTCCACTCAGAGTTGATTGACCTAACCCGGATCAGCTTCTCTGAAACAGAAAACTCAGAGTTGTTAATCTCTCAATTGACCAACTCAGAGTTCAAGTATAACCTCAGAGTTGGTTGAACCTCCTTTCTGACACAGGCCCCCGGATTATGATGCTACGAGGTATGTTTGGCTTCGGATTTACTTTAGAATCATTCGATCTCGTCCTGATCTTTGCCATATGATTTGTTAACTTGTAGGAGCCAACTACCAGCTTAAAACGGTCGCAAATAAGCCGCGTATTTGACAAAATTTTAACGAAATCGGTGAGTCTATACTTCCTATGTTTGTTTTGGTTAGCTTAGCATGAACGTCATGTCAATGAATGACATGGACAGGTTAACAGCTGCTATCAATGCCAAATTTCTGTTTTCTACAACATCGATGTTTACACTACATGGTAACATTTTTTGTTAATGCAACCACATTGATTATTAATTAATGTATGGGTTCTTTAGTCTAATTAAATTATTATTTTGCTGGTGTATTATAAACTGAAATGCACTTTAAATTAAGAAGCCATTTCATTGAATGGAAACACACCCTTATGTGCCATTTCTCTTGTGCTTGTTCAAGTGCTAATGATTCACTTAAAAGTTTTAATATGAACTAAACTACAATGAATTGAATTATGATCTGAATTAAAATGAATTGTATTATGAACTAAACTACAATGAATTGAATTATGATCTAAATTAGAATGAATTGTATTATGAACTAAATTACAATGAATTGAATTGTGAACTAAATGTGTATTGTACAATGCTGGAACTTTAAATTACAGAATCTATTTACATGACTGTAATACAATTTATATTTTTGTATTTAGAGGAAGACCTTGTGTGCACACAGAATGTAATTAATTTTTGGATGATATGGGTCCTGTTCTTTATCCAGGCCATATATAGATGGGGAGCTAAGCCTGAACCAGACAAAAGACCAAGCATTGGAGCCTGCCTAGGAACTTCCTTCATGCTTTGCTCAGTCCGGGCTGGTAGGAGGCTCCTGTAGCCTACAGACTCATTTCTTTTTGTTTTTGCATTCTTCCTACGACCCAGTGACATTTTCATAAACTTCAATCACTTCCCTTCACTGGACACCTGCCTCTGGATCTATCAATCCCTGTCTAGGTTGTATGGACGATGCATGAGCTGATTCAGATACACTGGATCACTAAAAGGACTATTATTTGTAAATAGTTGAACACTGTAATTTCTTGGATTTGTGCTTTCCCTATCTGCATATTATTGCATGTTGTGTCTGTTTTTTCCCCCAAATTATTACAAAATATTTTTTCAAAGCAAATATTGCAGTCTCTGCCTCCTCTCTCCTTGAGTCGTTCCAGATTTTCTGATCACTAGTCCACAATATATATGCTACACTGGCAACAGACTGGAGCCAGGTGCTCAGACTCAGCAGCCTGCTGAAGCGGCCCTGGCCGCGGGAGAGGGAGGGTCCTAAAAGCCAAAATTACATAGACTTCTATAGAGGAAAAAAACTTTGACTTGGATTAAACATTAACTGTCTCGTCTGGCTTCATAACTATCCTTCAGAAAAATGGTGACTGCATTGACATTAAAACATTTCTAATGGTGAGGTCACACTGGGTCAGTCCAGTTCTATTATGCAGTCAGTGGGTTCTCCTTTGGGGGTCTCTTTGACTGCATCTGAGCAGACTTCCTCTAGAGGTCTGAACTAGACGAAAACAAGTGATGGCAGAACATAAACACTATAAAAACAACAAACCAATCTCTTAGCAGAATAGAAAAAAAGTGTGGTTTCAGTGAGTGGACAACATCATCACACTAATGCTTCCATTGGTTTTAGTTCCTTTGGAACAGTTGGGCGTTGCTTCATGAAGATCTACAAGAAAAACTTCTCTGCTGCAGAAACTGGTGTTTGGTAGAGAGTTGGAGATACTTCAGAGCTGAAACACGCAGATTTAAGAAAGACAAAACAGTCAATATGACCTATAAACCAATCAAATGATTGAATGGAGCTCTGTGATCTCACATCAGTCCTGAGTTCAGCAGTCAGAACTGGACCTGAGGAGTCCAGCTTTAGAACCAGCAAACAACAAACAGACAGCAGAAACCCACACAGTGGGAAAGACACCCCACTTCTGACTGATGTTCAAGTCCACTTTATTCTTCGCATTAAAAATTGGAACAGAACACTGAGAACCAAACAGAACAGAAGAACAGTTCTAATGTCTACTAGAAAACATGAATCACAAGAACACCAGACACAAACACCAGTCTGGTTCTTTATCCGCCTCTTCCTGCATACATTTTTACTAAATCCTTTTTCTCACTAAACTGTGATTGACATGACTCAACAAAGTATAAACTGCAATTATTTTATTTTTAAAACTATTTTGGTATGTTCACAAATCACATTTAAAGTGTAAGATTAATATTTGTTTAAAAATAGTGTTGGCATGGTAATACACAGACTTAGACAACATTGTTTAGCTTATACCATGGTCAGAGTGAATACTACAAAATCAGTCTACTGAGAAAAATCAACCAACAAAAATTGAACATTATCAAAATCAAAACATACCCTCATAATTCAAAACAACACATTTCTATTTAGAAGTACATCTAAAAGAATGAATTTGATAAAGTTAAACAGCTTAAAAAGTGAAACTCATTATGTTTAAAATTATTACACAATCCCTGAAGATTATTTTCAGGACTCATATCAGATTTCAGAAATCTGTTCACTTCAATGCATTCAATAGTCACTTCTGTCTCATCAGTACTGAATAACTGCATCAATGTGGTATGGAGGCCATCAGCCTGTGCACATTTAATTAAAGATCAGGCTGCTTTGATAGCTGACCTCAGGTCAGTTTCCCTTCTGTATGAGTTCTCATACGTGTTTTATGAAATCTTGCGTTTAAATGTCAAATACATCACTAAAACTTTTATCGCATTTATATCACACACAAAAAAGAGCTTTTGAGACTAGATAGATCACTAAAACTTGTTTTATATTCTTTACAAACAAGGTTTCCCTTCTGTATGAGTTCTCAAGTGTCTTCTGAGATTATATAAATCCTTGAAACTTTTATCACATTCTTTACACAAAAAAGGCTTCTCTCCTGTGTGAGTTCTCAAGTGTCTTTTGAGATGAGATGAACAACTAAAACTTTTATCACATTCTTTACAAGAAAAAGGCCTCTTTCCTGTGTGAGTTCTCAAGTGTCTTCTGAAATGAGATGAACAACTAAAACTTTTATCACATTCTTTACAAGAATAAGGCCTCTCTCCTGTGTGAGTTCTCATGTGTCTTTTGAGATCAGTTAAACATCTAAAACTTTTATCACACCCTTTACACAAAAAAGGCTTCTCTCCTGTATGAGATCTAATGTGTCTTTTGAGATGATATGAACAACTAAAACTTTTATCACACCCTTTACACAAAAAAGGCTTCTCTCCTGTATGAGTTCTAATGTGCGTTTTGAGATTAGATAAACAACTAAAACTTTTATCACATTCTTTACAAGAAAAAGGCTTTTCTCCTCCATGAGTTCTCATGTGACTCTTGAGATTAGATGCACTTCTAAAACTTTTATCACATTCCTTACACAAAAAAGGCTTCTCTCCTGTATGAATTCTAATGTGCGTTTTGAGATGGGATACACAACTAAAACTTTTATCACATTCTTTACACAAAAAAGGCTTCTCTCCTGTATGAGTTCTAATGTGCGTTTTGAGATGGGATGCACAAGTAAAACTTTTATCACATTCTTTACAAGAATGTGGCTTCACTCCTGAGTGGGTTCTCGTGTGTGGTCTAAACTTAAAACCAAAACTTTTACCACTT
>CM074488.1:26134051-26179978 GCA_037389245.1 Oryzias sinensis
GTCTCCAGGCAGAGGGAAGACAAAAAGCGCCTCTATGGGTTTGTCCTCCTTGTTCTGGTAGTTCAGAGTGGAGATGACTGTAGCCACATGGTCCTTCACCTGCAGCTCCACCTCCACGCTCTTCAGAGGAACTGAGACGGCACATCAACAGACACAGAGAGTGCAGAGATATTGCACAGTTTTCTTCCATCCATCCATCCATCCATCCATCCATCCATCCATCCATCTTCTTTCACTCATCCGGGACCGGGTCACTGACACAGCAGTCTATGCAAAGATGCTAACACTTCCCTATCCCCGCCCACTTATTCCAGCTCCTCTGCATGGACCCTGAAGCGTTCTCCAAAATGTCTTCCCCGGGGCTAATCTCAAGCTACAATCTTCTCTCACTTGAGAACAAGACCCCATGATACTAAAACTCCTCAACTGGGGGCAGGATCACTCCACCCACCCAGAGAGGACAAAATGCATTTCTCTGGTCAAGAACCATAGCCTCAGACTTAGCAGTGCTGACCCTCATCCCAGCTGCTTCCCACTCAGCTGCAAACCACCCCATTGCATGCTGGATGTCCTGACTCGATGAAGCCAAAAGGACAACATCATCTGCAAAGAGCAGCAAGGAAATCCTGTGATCCTCAAACCAGACCCCTCCTTGCCAGAGTCCAACATGCACAGGTCTGACTTACTGACGGCTATGCAAATCAACCTCCTGCTCCAGTCATGCAGAGATCGGACAACTGCACTGAAAATGGTGCCTGCACAAAACTGTTTTCACCTTCTGAGGTGCTAGATGGTTTGCCAAAATCTCTTTAAGGTCAACCGACAGTCCTTCTCTGTGGCCTCACCAAACTCCTATGAGAACCAAGGTTTTGCCTCTGCAACAGCCAGGGACACATTTGGCTTGGACTATCAGTACCCGTTAGCTGCCTCTGGAGTCCCACAAGCCAACCAGGCGTGGTAGGTATCCTTTATCAGGGTGAACTCCAACAATTGGCGGTATAAGTATTTGGCCCCTGTGAACTTTTCAACCTTTTGACCCATTTCAGGCTTCAAACATAAAGATATAAAACTGTAATTTTTTGTGAAGAATCAACATCAAGTGGGACACAATTATGGAGTGGAACGAAATTTATTGTACATTTCTAACTTGTTTAACAAATAAAAAACTGAGATATTGGGCTTGCAAATTGTTTCAGCTCCTTGACTTTCAATGCACTAAACTCTCCAGATGTTTAGTGAGGATTTCTGAATGATTCAATGTTGACCTAAATGACTAATAAATAGAATCCATGTGTATGTAATTAAGTCTCCGCATAAATGCAATGCTCTGTGATAGTCTCAGAGGTCCGTTTAAAGCGCAGAGAGCATCATGAAGAAATAGGGACACAGCAGACAGGTCCGACATACTGTTGTGGAGAGGCGTTTAAAGCCGGATTTGGATACAAAAAGTTTTCCCTAGCTTTAAACATCCCCAAGGAGCACTATTAAGCACTGTGCAGCGATATCTCGAAATGGAAGGAGTATCAGACCACTGCAGATCTACAAAGACCTGACTGTCCGTCAATGAGTCTATGATCTAACAGGTCTGTACCTGGGTTCTTCTTGGCAGTAAGCAGACCACAGCCGACCATCTTTGTATTTCTTTAGAGGGACAAAAGACAAATAGGGAAAAAAACACTTGCTTACTGTTAATAACAGACTTATTTCAAACAAAGTAATAACATTTTACTTTGGTTTTCAATCAACTTTCTATAATATAAACTGTACTGTATAAACTGTATAAACTACTCCAATGTTTATGTTTTTCACAAGGATTTTGAAAAGCTTTACTGATAGATATAAAAAGGGACAAACAAAGTGTTTACCTGTCAGATCTTCTTGCAGCTGATGATCAAACAGGAAATGTTTTCAGTCAGAGAAAAAGGCTTCCAACAGGTTTGCTTGTTTTCGTCACCACGCAGCATGGAGGTTGGCATTTAAAAATATCAAGAGATACACATGGATGAATGCAAACAAATGTAACCTGTTCCTGTATGTTTTTCTTTCTGCCAGTCTGGAATACTCAGCATTGATGAGGAAAAACAGCTGAATAAAAATTCTTTGGAACCAGGAAGAGACCGCTCTTCCTGATGGTTTGACATGATACTTAAACAAATTAGACCTTGTTGTTTTAAACACAACTTATTTAGAGAAGTAAATGCAAACTTTTTTTTTTTAGTGCCTCATGCAACTACTGTACATAGTAATACTCTTAAGTATTCACATAAAAACACAACATTTTTTAAAACATTTTCCCAAATCCTCTTTTGGATCATTCGGATTCCAATTAGCAAACGTCAATCGGGCCTGATAGTGCACTGCCTTAAGCTGGGGGACACGTCTGTCTTTAGCTGGGGGACACGTCTGTCTTAAGCTGGGGGACACGTCTGGCTTAAACTGCGGGACAAAAGTGGCTGACTGTTGACAGAGGAATTTTGTAAAAAGCACTTTAAACGCATCCATTCACTTTGCAGCCATATAAGCTCCACTAAGAGCAGCTAGGATGATGTACTTGAAACTGTAAATGTAGGACCCTGAGGCATAGTGTGTTACTAATGGTAGCCTTTGTTAACATGGTGTGGTTCTGGGATTTTTGCTCACTGTTATTGTGATCATTTTGGCCTCACCAGTGCCTTAATTGGGCCGGTCTCTCACCGTTACTAAGAACCAGTACTCCTGGTACTCCAAAGAGCTTAAATTGCTATTTAGAGTACAAAGGTCTTCACGGTCCTCCAAGCCTGGCGCAGGTCAACAATTTTATGTCCAGTGACCTTTACAGATCTTTGGTCTTTGCCATAGTGGAGTTTGGAGATTGACTGTTTGAGGTTGTAGACAGGTGTCTTTTATTCTGGTGACAAATGGATGGATGTATAGATGGATGGATGGATGGATGGATGGATGGATGGATGGATGGATGGGTAGCAGCTGGATGGCTCAGGTAGCTGTGTGTAGGACCGGCTCACGGGAAACCAGGCTCCATGTCCCAGGAGCGTACTGAGCTTAATCCAGTGCCCCTACATGCTACTGCTTAACAATAAAACCACAAGAGGACTCAAGTCTGGGTTCCCCCTGAGCCGGTCCTTAGCCAAGATAAAATAAAGGGTTGTGTCAGGAAGGGCATCCCGCATAAAAATCTCTGCCAAACCACTTGTGCAAAAGCTGATTTGCTGTGATGACTCCTGACATCATATGCCAAAAAGGTGAACAAAAACAAGTTTAAACAGGTGCCATTAATACAGGTAACAAGTGGAGGAAAGAGGGGCCTCTTAAGCCTTCGTACCAGAAATGTCAATGGTGACATGAAATACAACACACACTAAAAACTGCTTGAACACACAGGATAATTGTCGGCATTGGTTGTGGAGCAGAGGTAGAACAGTTGACCTCTGTCCAAAAGGTCACAGATTCTGTTCCTGCCTTTCCTGTGCGTGCGTCAAAGAGTCCTGAATCGCACAAGCTCCTTGCATGACATCCTTGTCACCATCAGCGTGTGAATGTGTGTGAATGGGACTTGTGACAATAAAGCACTTTGGGCCTTAATCAAGTCAGAAAAGCACCATGTAGGTATTTTCCATTTACACCTTTCTTCTTCCCTTCATGTCAACCAATTCTCTGGTTTTCCCAGAGTACCTACAGTACATTCAAAGTTTATACTCAAAGTCCTACACTACTATCTTTTTATGTTATTATCCCTGCATGGGTCTTGCTTGATTCTCCTCTAGTTTTTCTTTTTGACAGATGAACGTTGACAGATTGAAAACTCTGCTTGTGTTTTCGTCAGTTTAGCAGTGTTCTGCAGATGTCTCCAAGCTGATTTTTCTGTCTTATTTTAAATCCTTTGATCATTTTTTACCTGCAAAATAGATGAAGCTGGAAGTAACATGCTTCCTTAACACCGGCCTTGCACTTTCGGGTGACCACTGCCAATGTAAAGTCTATATGAACGGGTTGCTACACAAGCTTTTAGGTTCATTTTCAACCTCTATGTACAAAACGCGCAGCCATTAAGCGTGCATTGAAAGTTAAACCAGGTTGAACTTTGACCAATCAGAGATTCGGGTTTGATAGTGACATAGAGATGACGCCCCCCTTAATTCATGGAAGTAACAACCGTTTAAAAATTAATCAAGGAGGAGAAATTAATAATTAAATAAATAGTTTGTCCGGCCTGAATTCTATGACACCAAGTCTTTCCTACATCGGAATGAAGCTGTGAAAGAAAACGGCTGGAGCATGATTCTCCAGAATGTGTAAGGCACCAGCCCTCTTCCAACAGTAGGTGGCAGACGTGCGTGGTAAACAGTAGAAGAAGAACAAGAAGAATCCCCTTCTTTGCTTATGATAAAAGTACTTAGCGTGTTCTTGAACCTGCAACACATTCTGGGTGTAAAAGTACCGTAGCATCAGTCTGATTTGACAACTGTAGCACAGAAATACTAGCAGCCTACAGAGAACTTTTAACAACAAGAGCAAAGGCAGAATCAGCAGTAGAATTTCCTAGAGAACGTTTCAGGAGTCAAAGCCAATGTCAGACAAATGTGTTTTCATTTCTACAGGGGATCGCCCATGCAGGAAGTAGAATAATGTAAGCATTGTCCGTATTCAAAAATTTTCCTGAGTTAATAAACATGTTCCCAAAAAACTAAGAGGATGTAAGTGAAACGAATTCACAATAGGGCTGCACGACTTTTATTTTAGAGTTTCCTTCAAATAATTTAAGCGCTGCTCTGTGGCAGCAGCAATAGTACATCCTTCCAACAGAAATGTCTCCGCAGAATTATTTTCAGTATCAGACCTTGAAAAAAAACATTAATTGTGATGAAGGGTCACAAATATCTGCAGTTTCAAACAGTCTTTATACACTGACCTTTTGTGTAACACATTTTAAATGTGCCAAAATGTATTTTTTAGCCATGAAAAAAGAGATTTGATGTGACAGAGCACACGTCTGTCACGGCGTGAGAGCTAAATAAAGTGGATTTCTTTCTGATAGCGTCAGTGGGTGCACACACTGTCCAGCTGTAAGGTTTCAACGGTTATTGCAATTCACTTTGTTTAGTTTCTACTTTTGGTTTTTCTCAATGTTTTAAATTGTTTACTTCCTGGTTTCTTAGGAGCACTTCCTGTATCCAGGAGGTCAAGTGCACAGGAGGCTAGCCAAGATGGCGTCTGCTTAGGTACTTCCCTTCTGAGCTTCTGCAAAAGTTATCAGATATAATACCCTTTTCATTCAAAAGACAAGGAAAATATCTCAAACTCATTTTGAAAGAGAAAGGATCTTTTTATTTTTTACCTTAATGTCCAGTCGCGGGAGAAAGAGAATGCAAAAAAGCGAAAAAGCTAACGTATTGAGGACCGCCACGTGTCATGACTATGCTAAGTCGTCACCAACTTTGGACATGGAAGCCTTTCTTCCTCCTCCATGCAAGCCCCCAGCTGCAAAAAAAGCCCTATTGGCAGCTGGACAAAGCTCATCAGATTCAAATGAAGTCAAATGAATTGTTGCCAAACCACTACAAAGAAAACAGGATGGAAAGGACTGAAACATTAACCTACCGATGCCCACATGGAAAACACAAGTCCAAATTTTATTGATATAGTCTTATTTCAATTTTTCCTCTTTTGGAAATGCCTTAATACCTTCACTATTCACAAAATATTGTTGAGCTATTATGTTTGACACTTATCGATGTGCAGGTTAGGCTCAGAAAATAAGTTTTTCATAGTCTTTGAGAGTATTTTTTCTTGTTCTAATATTTCATTGTCTATTGTTTCCTTCAACGCCAGGGGGTTAAGAAGTAATGTCAAAAGTAAAGCTACATTTTTGTTTCTCAAGCAGCTGAATTTGGATCTTTTCTTTAATCAGGAATCTCATTCTGTTTGTTCTGATGTCAATTTTTGGCAAACACAGTGGGGGGGGGGTGATTTATGGTTTTCTCATCACTCTGAAAAATCAGCAGGAGTTTTAACTCTGAAACATAAATATAACGGGAATATTCTGTACACAAAAACATATTTATCAAATCTTTTATGGAAAAGTTTAAGTTGGTCGATATCTGGAGACTCAAACATCCAAATATACCATCTTTCACATGGAGTAATAAATCTAGATTTCTTGATTAGACTTTTGGTTAATTTCCCGTGATTTACAAGATAAGGATATTTCAGTGAACATCTTACCCTGTCCACTAAGTGACCATCAAGCTGTTCGTATTGATATTGTTTTATTTCCCTCACAAAATGTCAGTAAATCTCATTATTGCAAATCGAAAAACGTGTTGCTCAAAATTACATAAGTGCAAATAAAAATTAACCATCTTCTATCAAAATTCTTAGAAAAAGCCAAATTGGAGAATTCTTTCACCGTTAACTGGAAGATGTTCAAATATGAATCAGCCGAGTTTTTAAGAACATTTGGTGGCAATTGAGCCAAACGAAGAAAGCAACAAGAACATGATCTCATCACAGGCACCTCGATAATTTTGCAAAAACCTCTGGACAGCAAATTAGATGAAACTAGAAATGATCAAACTACAGGAAGACTTGGATCAGATTTATAAAAAAAAAGCAAAAGGAGCTTTCATTAGATCCAGAAAACAATGGCTTGAGCAGGGAGAGCAAAACTCTTCATATTTCTTTAAAATGGAGAGGCATCAAGTACAAATAAACACAATTACTGAGCTAGAGATCAATTACATAAATTGTAGAGATGCTAAAATAATCTCCAACTACTGCTCATCCTTTTACAGGAATCTGGACTCTTCACAATATTCTGAAAGAGAGGCTGAAATCTTTCTTAACGCTTTAAAAAATACCAGAAAAATTAAAGATTCTGAAAGAGAAATTTGTGATAATCTAGTAAATCCTGAAGAAGTCTGTGACTGCATCAAACAAAACAAATCTCCAGGAACTGATGGGTTAACATCTGAATTGTATACATTATTCTCCCAGCAGATGGCGCTGTTTTTTCCTGGAAGCTTACATTAAAAGTATTTCCAATGATACCTTACCTTGGAGCATGACCCCAGGACTTATTTCTCTTATCCCAAAACCTCACAAAGATTTACTCTATATTGATAATTGGAGACCCATCTGTCTTCATAACCCTTGTGCTATCCTAGATGACCTACCCTTACATTGACGTGTTCTCCCTACCATGACAAAGGTGGATAAAGGTGGAAAGATTTCATGTAATCCATGGACACCAGTGAAGATCACAAATCATTGCAGAAAAAAGGTTCAGTGCACTGTCTAGTGGGTGTAGATGACCCAATTCCCAATGCCAAAGGGCCTAGGATAGCACAAGGGTTAAAAACAGACACTGAGTGGCCTTTTAGACCACAGCAGAGGAAAGCTGAGTTGAGTAGAGACCCTGGTTTCTTCAAAGTTTCTTTTCTGTCACTGTTAGGGGTGTGAAGATCAATCAGCAACTACAAAAATGAATGGAATCATTGAAACGAATCGTTACATATTTTGTAATTATTAGCGGCTGAGTAGCTCGGCTGGTAAGGTGAGAGGCTACCATGCAGGAATCCAGGGTTCGATTCCTGGAGGGGAAGAAACAATGGTACTGGGGACAATAACCATATCAATGGCGAGGGTGAGGGTCCTTAGGCAAAACCCTTAACGCCACTGCCTTCCAAGCACAGTTCAGTTGCAGCTCACCACTCCCCCAGGGGATGGGCCAAATGTGGAGAAGAATTTCCCCATTGAGGGATAAATAAAGTATCTGAGAAACATATATATATTTATTTAATATTCTTCACACTTCTGAGCCCTGATTTCTTTCTATTAGAATGTGATTACTAACCTGCACAAGCTGATTCCTCTCCATCGTGTAGTGGCTCGTCTTCAGTTACCACAGCCTCATCACTGCAGGTTCCCGTGGTGCTGAGGACCTGATGAAGCTGTGCAGAAAACGAGAACTTCACACTCTGTTCTGGATCTTCAGTCAGACGTCAATACAGACTCCACTGTGTAGAGAGCTTCCAGAAGACAATCTTCACAAGCAGCCGGGCTGGTGATAGGTGGTAGTTAACCCTTGTGCTATCTTAGATGACCCCACCCTTACATTGACATGTTCTCCCTACCATGACAAAGGTGGATAAAGGTGGAAAGATTTCATGTAATCCATGGACACCAGTGAAGATCACAAATCATTAAAGACAAAAAGGTTCAGTGGGTCTCTAGTGGGTCTAGATGATCTATATAAGGGTGGGGTCATCTAGGATAGCACAAGGGTTAACTACAACATCTCCCCAACCCGGCTGGTTTTGAAGAATGCCTCTTGGATGCTTTCTGTGCAGAGGTGTCAGTATCAAGGCCTGGATGAAGTCCACCCAGAAGTTGTGGAGCAGAGTGTGGGGGCAGCATGTGCTCCTCACAACTTCATCAGGTCCCCAGCACCACAGGAACCTCCAGTGACTGAGGCTGTGATAACTGAAGAGGAGCTGCTGCACTGCCTCAAAGCGGTTGCTGCCAACAACTCTTCCAGAGAGGCTCTCCAGCTGAAAGACTCCTTCATGATCCACTTTCCTGCAGAGGGAGCAGATCCATGGCAGAATCATGTTTCTGTCCTCCAAGGACTGACCCGCAATGGCTCTTTTCAGAGCCACCCACAAAACCTTGAAGAGCTTGATTTTTCTCTTTTTTCTGTTTATAGTCCTAACTTCTAAAGGACTGTATTAGTGTAGTTCTTGATAATGCTAAAGATTAAAACATGCAATATACAAATAAATTAATAGTTATTATCTATACTATTTTTTATTTAAAGTTTGTTTTTTAAAAACTCATTTTTTGCCCCTACTACAGGGGCCAGAGTACAACCCCCTCCCACTGCAGCAGAGCACTGGCAGAAGAATTGAACAGCTTCTTCGTCTGCTTTGAAACCTTGTCTCAACCACAGCCACCACAGCACCAACACCAATGCTCTACTCATCCTTCAGGAATATGAGGTGAGAGGAACCCTGAGAGCTACGAAACCAGGAAAGCTGCAGGACCAGACGACATCCTGGGCGACGTTATCAAGGAGTGTGTGGATGAGCTGGCTGGTGTCGTTACTAAACTGTTCAACCTCTGTTTGTCCCATGTCTCTGTTCCAAGCTGCTTTAAATCCTCCACCATCCTCCCTGTCCCCAAAAAGTTGTCTATGGACTGCATCAATGACTACAGACCCTTATCCCTCGCGTCTGTAATCACAAAGTGCTTGGAGCAACTCCTGCACGGTCCCCTAACCCGCTTAGACCCCATTCAGTTCGCCTACAGTAACTTCTCTGACACCAACTTATTCTATGAATTTATACCATGATCCACGTAAATATTCGATTCAGATTGGCTGCTAGGTGTGGACTAAAAAGTGATCTACAGTGATAATGCATGCCTAAAAAGGTACTGGTCACATAGCTTAAATGTTCTACATCCCTGCACTGGCTTCTTCAAAATTAACTTTTGCTTCATCATCTGGACTAAAACAACAGTAAGAGGTGAACTTTCTCTTTGAAATGATGCTTTATTTAAAGTGTGGATGCCATGCTTTGAACAACTTTGTCAAATAAAAAAGCCCTTTAAACGCTGATTCTATTGATACCAATAGTTTGCGTCGAAAAAAATCCGAAGCATATGAAAAATAGACATCTTTCGAAGGAATCAGAGATATGGATCTGCCGCTAGAGCGCAGGCTGGAAGTGAACCCGATTTGACCTGTGACGTAACGAAAGGGAGTTGCCTTTCGCAGTTGCTTAGGACAGCATGTAAACAAAACAGGTAGTCTTCGTTTCTCTCGTGTTTAAATCTGTTAATCATCAACATGCCAAGTCGTTGTGTGGCAGCTGGATGTAGCAATACATCTAGTGAAAGTGTATCTGTGTATAAAATTCCCAAAACAAGAAACGCTGCTGAAAAGGGGAAAATTTAAGAAGGTGGACGGCGAAGGATTTTTCCCTCCAGATCTGCAGGAGAGAAGTCTGCGTTTTCGAAGGGACAAAAACCGGGACACAAACGAAGAATTTTGAACGGAGAGTTGGGAGGAGGATCTTGGCTTCTGAGTCGAGGAAAGGCGTGTGAGCTGGAAGCGAGCGAGCCGTTTTCTGGGTCGGAGAGGACGGCGCTGGAGTCGGTCGGGAGAGAAGGCTGCTAAGCTAAGCTAGTGTGCATCACGATGGATCACATTGAGGCGAAGTAGTCGTGTTTTCTGTTGTCCTTGGATCCAACTGGAGTATTTCAACGCACTCAATGTTTTGCAAGAGAAGCAACAGGCCTGCAACGTTTTTTTTTTTCTTTTGAGGTGCCGGTACCGTGAGTAAACTGAACTGTGTGTTTGTGTGTGAGCGCGCGCGCGCACGAGAAAAGGTTTCAAACTGGTTCAAACAGGTAAAACTGTTAATGTTCTGCAGTTGTTAATGGTATACAGTGACTTTGTTAACTAAAGAGTAGTAATATCTGGGAAACTTTTATTTTGTGACATTTATTTTGTAAATTGGGTTGAAAACCAGTGTTTACCTTTGTTTAGATTAGGCCAAAAGGGTACATTTTGAGTATATTTTAGGGTAAGTGGAGTAATTTAATTTTATACATTTTTTAGACTTACTGGAGTCTAGCCGAATCTTCATGCTGGCTATCGTCATCGGCATCACTAGACCTACTACTTTCTGCTATACTATATCCTCCTCACTTTCGCAAAAGGGTTCGAATCGATACGGTTGCAAAAGTGACTCATCATCATGATAATCTCCGCAACTTTCCTCTTCATCTTTCTGTTCATCTGATGATAAATCGCTAATAGAGACGGTAGCATCACTCTGTGCTTCGCTATCGGTGCTAGCCATGTTGTCTGCCTTGTCTTCCTTTCGTTACGTCACAAACAGGGGGGCGAGAATTCGGCGGAATGCGTGAAGCCGGCGGCCGTCCTCGTTGTTTATATTGCGTTTTTCGCTATTTATTCTTTTTCGAAAAATATTAAAAACAATCGCAACATGAAATAGAGACTATTTACTATATTTTGGCTTATTAAAATAGACCATGTCACCCACACTTTAACCCATCATGACGATCAGCACGCACAGTACAGACCAAAAGTTTGGACACACCTTCTCATTCAAAGAGTTTTCTTTATTTTCATGACTATGAAAATTGTAGTCACACTGAAGGCATCAAAACTGTGAATGAACACATGTGGAATTAAATACATAAACAAAAAAGTGTGAAACTGAAACTGTCATATTGTAGGTTCTTGAAAGTAGCCACCTCTACTGCTTTGTACACTCTTTGCTTTCTCTTGATGAGCTTCAAGTCACCTGAAATGGTCTTCCAACAGTCTTGAAGGAGTTCCCAGAATGCTTAGCACTTGTTGGCCCTATTGCCTTCACTCTGCGGTCCAGCTCAGTTGGGTTCAGGCCCGGTGACTGTGGAGGCCAGATCATCTGGCCCAGCACCCCATCACTCTCCTTCTTGGTCAAATAGCCCTTTCACAGCCTGGAGGTGTGTTTGGGGTCATTGTCCTGTTGAAAAATAATTGATGGTCCAACTAAACCCAAACCGGATGGAACAGCATGCTGCTGCAAGATGCTGTGGTAGCCATGCTGGTTCAGTATGCCTTCAGTTTGAAATAAATCCCCAACAGTGTCACCAGCAAAGCAGCCCCACACCATCACACCTCCTCCTCCATGCTTCACAGTGGGAACCAGGCATGTAGAGTTCATCCGTTCACCTTTTCTGCGTAGCACAAAGACTCGGTGGTTGGAACCAAAATCTCCAACTTAGACTCATCAGACCAAAGCACAGATTTCCACTGGTCTAATGTCCATTCCTTGTGTTCTTTAGCCCAAACAAGTCTCTTCTACTTGTTGCCTTTCTTTAGCAGTGGTTTCCTAGCAGATATTCTACCATGAAGGCCTGATTCACACAGTCTTCTTGTAACAGTTGTTGTAGAGATGTGTCTGCTGCTAGAACTCTGTGCCATTGACCTGCTCTCTAATCTGAGCTGCTGTTAACCTGCCATTTCTGAGGCTGCTGACTCGGATGAACTTATCCACCACAGCAGAGGTGACTCTTGGTCTTCCTTTCCTGGGGCGGTCCGCATGTGAGCCAGTTTCTTTGTAGAGCTTGATGGTTTTTGTGACTCCACTTGGAGACACTTTCAAAGTTTTCCCAATTTTTGGGACCAACTGACCTTCATTTCTTAAAGTAATGATGGCCACTTGTTTTTCCGTACTGAGCTGCTTTTTTCTTGCCATAATCCAAATTCTAACAGTCTATCCAGTAGGACTATCAGCTGTGTATCCACCTGACTTCTGCACAACACGACTGACGGTCCCAACCCCATTTATAAAGCAAGAAATCACACTTGTTAAACCTGACAGGGCACACCTGTGAAGAGAAAAACATTTCCAGCGACTACCTGGAGGTATCTACAGGGGGCCCCCTCTGCGCCTGGCTGGGTAGGATCTTGTTCCCCTTATGAACCCACGGTTCACTTCGGCAGCATGCATGTATCTCCACCCCCACGTGCACACTGCCAAACTGCTCCCTGTCTGCTTCATCCCTCGTCCTAACCCACAGATCTTTCATTTGTCTGTATTCCAAATTTCCATAAGTTTTCTGGTCAAAGAGTTTTATCATATGAGAGTAAAGATCTCAGTGTTGTGACTCATCTCAAAACTTTGCAGCGGGCACTTTATTTTTACATTAAAACTTTCTCCAAACTTGACAGACAGGCCACATTCTCTCCACAAGTAACAAGAAAACGTCAGGAAAAAAAATAAACATTTCTAGTATTTTCTAAATTGGCTGCGAGTTAAGATCATAAAACACAGGCTAATTCACAAACATGCAAACGGCAAGCGTCTTGTCAACACCTGACAACAATCATACCTTTCTTACCCAACAACAGTTACAGCTTCTTATGATCCGTAGCCAAGAATGTTCTGCTTTGACTTGAATCTAAGTTTTTTTGATTTTTTTTTCACTACTTACACCCTTTAGGTTCACAAGTGTAATTTGGTTCCTTTGAGAGGGGCTTGTGAAGAGCAGACACCTAACAGACCAGCAGGATTCCTCAGACCTGGGTGTCTGCTAACATGCATCCTCTCTGGGGAGGAGAACTTAATAAAAGTAGCAGAGTTCTCATGGGTCTGGACCCTGGAAGCAGCAGTGGCTAGAATCTGCATGATCCTTAGAAGAACGGTTTCACTGCAAGAGAAAGTGAGAAAAAAAACAAACAAATCTTAAATGCTAAATCTTTGCACAGATGTGGAACAAGATGGGAAACTAAAAGGAGTGAAGCTTAGCACCTGCCAACATGGATGCTGGAGGTCAGACACCAGGCAGCCTCTCCTTCAGGGGTTGGAGACTCCTGGAGAACATGGCGAGCCAAGCAGAGGGCTGCTCCAGCCAGCTGGACGGGTAGAAACACCACACACTGGGCCTCTTGGAGAGACAACTCCAGCAGATAGCGGGCCATCCACACCATCTGGAGGCACAGATCACCGGGTGGATGGCATTTAAAACTCACTGCAATCCCAGTCCTGTGGCAGTGTTCCTACCATGGCGCTGCAGCGGGCAACCGCGGCGAAGAGGAGGAGGAAATGCAAAGGGGGGCTGTGAGATAGATCAAACTTGAGAGCACAAAGGAGTCGGCGCTCCATTCGCAGCAGCTGGTGTTTCGTGTAGGCATGGTCCATTAAGCTGCAGAGATCAGACACCTGGAAGCATCAGAGGATTCCTCAAACTAGGACACCTTTCATTAAGACAGAGCAGATGAGTCTCAACACTCCAGCAGCCTCATCACAGGAGCTGAAATCAACCTACCTCTGGGAGGAGGCTCTCCTCTTTTTTCGCTGCAATTAAGAGGCAAACCATTCCGAGGAGCTGCAAGTTTGCTGTGGTGACCTTGAGCTGTCGGAGGGAGTGGTTGAGGAGGTGAATGGCCAAATACAGGGTGTCTTCTTGGAAATGCAGCAGCTCCTAGCAGGACATTAGAGCGGGTTTTAATGCTTCAAAATGTCATTTTTCCAGTCCCTTTTTAGAAAAGGCTTTTTCTTTTTAGAAATATGTACAAATAACCACCATTTGTAGGAGTAAAAAGGGGAACCTCACATGAACTTGTACCATCCAGTCCACCAGGATCGCTCGGGTAGAATCAGTGAAATGACGAGGAAGGTCAGCATTTGGGAAAGAGTTCTGTGTTTGAGTTCTCTACAGGTTTAAAAGAAAAGTCCAAAAAGGTATGTAAATAAAAGAAAGAGGCTGTGTTAAGTAGATTGCAAAAAGGCGGTTAAAGTTCCACTTTGATCATCTTTTGATCTATTATAAAAGAATTTCCAGTGCCCTTTCATTTTGCGATTAGGGTATGCCATTTTTAGCCTAGAAAAAACAAACATCGTTTGTGCAGGGCGGCAGGAGTTCCAAAATTCACCTCAGAGTTGTAAGCAGGGCTGTTTGTGCAGAGTTAGCCTACCCCTACTTCCCATCATCCATCTGTCTACACTCTCTCCCGCTAGCTTACAAAAATGAGGAGCAGTCAGATTCCAGCTCAGACGAGGAAACAAAAACGTACATGGATCTAGTCCACTAGAAGTGGAAGCATCAGAATGGAGCAGAAGGGAGCTTGAGACCTGCAAATTGTAGCAACTATGTCATTGCTCTTTCCAGCTGCATTTTTCGTCTACTTCTGATTCACAACGATCTGAAGAAAGGCCGGCTTAGAAATGTAGTTTTCAGCTCAATTTTCTTGAGGTGCACTATATTCTCAGAAGTATTGGCTCACCTGCCTTGACTCATTTGAACTGAAGTGGCATTCCATTCCTAACCCGTAGAGTTCAGTATGATGTGGGTCCCCCTTTAGCTGCTGTTACAGCTTCAGCTCTTCTAGGAAGGCTGTCCACAAGGTCAGGAGTGTTTCTAGGAGTTTCTGTCCTTTCTTCCAAAAGTGCATTTATGAGGTCACACACTGATTTGGTGGAGAAGGTCTGGCTCTTCGTCTCCGCTCTAATTCATCCCAAAGGTGTTCTGTGGGGTTCAGATCAGGACTCTGTGCAGGCCGGTCAGGTTCATCCACACCAGACTGTCCTCCATGTCTTTATGGACCTTGGTTTGTGCTCTGGTGAAGTCATGTTGGAAGAGGAAGGGGCCGCTCCAAACTGTTTCCACAAGGTTGGGATGATGGAATTATCCAAAATGTTTTGGTGTCCTGAAGCATTCAGAGTTCTTTTCACTGGAACTAAGGAGCGAAGCGCAAGTCCTGAAAAACAAGCCCCATACCCTAATTCCTCCTCCAGCTAATATCACACTTTCGGTCCCAAATGTACCGTTCTCATGGCAAACTCCAAACCCAGACTCGTCCATGATGGAAAAGCATCATTCATCACTCCAGAGAAGGCGTCTCCACAGCTCTAGTGGCCACTTGGTTGCACTTGGTGATGTGCGGATGGATGCAGCTGCTCGGCCATGGAAACCCATTCCATGAAGCTCTCTGCAGCTATTGACTGTGCAGAAAGTCAGCGACCTCTTTGCACCATGTGCTTCAGCATCAGCTGACCCCTCTACTACCACTTCATGGCTGAGCTGCTGTTTCCAAACTTCTCCATTTTCTTCTGAGAGAGGTAACAGTTGACTGTAGAAAATTTAGGAGCGAGGACATTTCAGCACTGGATTTGTTCCACAGGTGGCATCCTAGGACAGTTCCATGCTGGAATTCACTGAGCTCCTGAGAGCGGCCCATTCTTTCCCAAATGTTTGTCACAAACAGTCTTGATTTTATACACCTGTGGCCAGGCCAAGAGATTAGGTCACCTGATTCTGATCATTTGGATGGATGAGCCAACACTTTTGGTAATATAGCGCACGTCCTCCATCATCAGAAAAATGCAGCAAAAACATGTTAAAAACACCAAAAATATGATTTCCATCAGAGTGGGTCTTTAAAGACAACAGCAAATCGGGTTAAAAACTATTTTCAAAAAATGAAAAATAAAAAGATGCTTTTGAGGACCACAGCTTCTCACCATCATGTCCAAAAACAAATCCCAGGCAAATGTCCTGTCACAAATGAGGTCCAGTTTCTCAAGCGCCATCTCCACCTCATGACGCAGTAAGCTGGGAACCAGAGCATCCAGGCTGTGAAGACCCTGCAGCCCATGAGGGTAAAGCAGCACCGGCTTCTCAACACATTCATCTGTCGGACAGGTTAAAGAAG
Source organism: Oryzias sinensis (assembly GCA_037389245.1). Taxonomy (NCBI): domain Eukaryota; kingdom Metazoa; phylum Chordata; class Actinopteri; order Beloniformes; family Adrianichthyidae; genus Oryzias; species Oryzias sinensis. Next base: position 26,150,280 of record CM074488.1, read on the forward strand.
GAAAACCAGAATGAGAGGCATCTTCGTTTAGTTTTTTATACAATTCATAAAAGTATTCTAATCATTTTATTTTATTCATATCAAGCATATTTAAAAAAAAAACTGATAAATAAACACCTTCACTGATAATCAGTCAGGCAATATTTTTCAGTTAAGGGAGAAAAAAAAACTTGGTTTAAAGGTAGAATCTGTAGCTTATTAAAGCCATTTAATTAGGACGCAAAAAACTTTGACACAAGATAAAAAAAAAATTATATTGCTGGAAGTCTTGAGCTTGTTCAGAAAAAAAAAAAAAACAAGTTGGCCCGGAGCCTCAACAATATTCTAGGTGTTGTGACTCCAAAGACTTTTCATTCTAATAAAAATATTTAGAAAGCATGAAATATTCAAATTTTTGAGAAACTGCGCTGTGGAGGAGTGCTTGGCGCTCTTGCCCCCAGTTCAAGTCCAAGCTGGGGGGCCTATAGCAGAACACCAATGGGGGTCCTTTCTGTGTGGACTTTGCATGTTCTCCCTGTGCATGCGTGGGTTCTCTCCAGGTCTCCGGCCTCCTCCCACCATCCAAAAACAAGCTTCATAGGTTAGGTGGTTACTCTAAATTGTCCCTAGGTGTGAGTGTGAGTGCGTAGGTGTGTGATTGTGGCCCTGTGACAGACTGGCGACCTGTCCAGGGTGTCCCCTGCCTTCACCCATAAATGGATGGGATAGGCTCCAGCAGCCCTGTGACCCCGAAAGGGAATAAACGGATTAAAGGTTGAATGAATGAATGAATGAATGAATGAATGAATGAATGAGAAATTTGTTTATATCAATGTTCATCTTTTTTAAGAGAAGTGGAATTTGCGAAAAAAATTTTATTCATAAATATTAATTCATGGATGTCATACACTGACATTTATAGCAGAAATAATTACTTTTAAAGCGTTAATCTGGCCTTTAACGCTTTAAAAGAGACAAAACAAAACCTCACCAGCCACAGTTTCAGCAGAACTCGCCCTACTGTCCACATGGAATCCCAGGATGATGCTCTCATTCGTTTGAGCCGACAGCCTCCTTTCCTGCATAGATCAGGGAAATACTGGGAATTAGAAATGTTTTAGACCTTAAAGATGCCAACTTTACCAAAATACGAGGTGTACTGTGTCTAGAGTTCTCTTTGGAGTTTCATTGATTGGATACATTGAGAACAAACACTAGAACCGGCCTTAAACAAAATGTAAACAACAAAAAGGGTACCCATCTGCTCTCCGTTTCCATTTTAACCGGGGCCATCCTGGTCTCGTCCGTCTCTGCGGGCTGCCGCCGGTCTGTTGGCGCGCACGCGTTCGCCCGGGCCCTCAGTGGGACTCTCCTTTCATCCGCCTGAAACCGCAAAAACACGCGTGGGGACGGCCTGCTGGCTCAGTCAGTGTCACCAGGAGGTTACACCAACCCTTCAATCGAAACGTCAGCCACACCTGATGAAGAAGCTACACTTTTCTGAGGCGTGGAGTTTTTTTTATCCACAAACCGAGATTTACGCAAATGAGTTTAAATGGAACAACCAAAAGCTGCTTTTCTGCGGCCCACACATGAAAATGTAATTCATGAGAAACTATGAAAACCAATCACCCAAAAATGTATTGTTAGATTTTATGGCTCGTTTTATTCATGTTTTTTTTTAAGTAAGAAGAAAAGATTGGATCTGTTTGAGCGCGCGTGGTTCACCTTCTTGTGTAAGTCCAACAGGGGCTTGGAGTCGCAGAACCCAGTCCTGGCCATGGTCACATCAGCCGGGGGCCAAGGTTCCGTGTCGGGCCGCTGCAGCTACTTATCCACGGTGGTCGGCGGAGGCCTGAAGCGCATAGCAGCCGCGCAGCCTGGAGCCGCGCTAATAAACGCAGCTGGCCCGCACTGATTGGAGGGAGCGGGGGACCGGTGTCAAGAAGGCCCACTTCTGAAATCACCTCCCCGCGCAATGCATGCAGGACAGCGGATTGGTGCTCAGTGTAACAACCCTGATGGAGAATGCAGGCCTACATTTAAAATTGTTTGGTTTTGTCGCTTTTTTACATTTTGGACACATTTTAAGACAATTCTACCTCGGAGTTTTAGCGCCACCAAAATAAAATAAGATGATATTACAAGAATAAAGTCTCATAATTTACAGTTGTGGCTTTTCCCTCCGTCAATTTCTTAAATTATTTTTTTGTAAACTGGCCATAAACTGCAATTCAGATTCATTAGATAATAATAATAATAAATTAATAAAACTGGGAAATTCCTATATTCATCATTAAAAATAGTTTTGCAGGTAGGGCCTATAAAAAGAAAACTTCAAGATTTAAATTTGAGATTACTCAAATAAATGCACCCCCCCTCAAATACTAGCTTCTTCTTTTCCCCAGAAATATGAAAAATAAAATCTGATGGTAAATGAACCATTTTATATGGAAAACCATTTCAGAGATTATATTATTTCATGCAGAAGAACAAAGAAATCACAGGCTTTTATTTTGGTAAAAATGTTTACTGGCACATTATTGTGGCAAATGTTATAAGCTACCATACTGTAGCAGGCATCACCCATTACATTACATTGGAAAGTCTTGCAGAAGAGACTGAAAACTTGTGAAGAAACAGCTTTTTTTTCCTTCACTGCTCCATTAGCCTCAACTATCAGCATCAAGCACAAAAAAGAAGAAGATGCAAATCAAAGAGAACTCTGTGAGCGGCGTCCGGTGTGACATTCCTGACTGCTTGACACATTCAGGTTCACAGAGAAGTTTTAAGGTCATCTTAGTAACGCTGCAAATCAAAGACTACTATAAGCTGCCGGCCTACTACCCTTCTACCATGTTTGCATTCATCATCAAGATTTGTCTTTTTTTTTGGTATTTACACAATAATGAAGAGGCACTTGTTGTGCCAGTGTATGCCTACAGGAGAGGTCACGGGGGTTCAGTTGCATGTTTGTTTTAAGCTGAGAAGCATTGGTGTAAGCGTGGCCAGCAGCGAGGTTCCGTGTATGGCTTTACAACCAGCTGGAGTCCAACAGCACCCCCTTGTGGCCCAAGATAGCAATAAAGGCAAGTCCGCAGCGAGGTCCATCATCCGGGTCCAAAGCAGGCCTCTTGGACGGAGGGCTGTGCTTGAGTCAGGGAGGAGAGTGCTGGAGTGGCGAAGGGTCAGCAAAAGCCAGAGGATTGCATTATGGTCTGCAGGAACCCAGGCCACCTCATGGTCACTGGGGAGTGGAAAAAGCTGCTTCTTGTCTGTGTTCCCACTCTCGTCTCGCAGACACTCACCCACACAAACCCACGAAAAACAAATCAAGACATGATGGAGGGATATCCAAGAGAATCGTTTGCGCAAAACACAACTAGTGATTCTAGCTGGGTTTAAAATAAAACACTGATCACAATCAGATTGATCTTTTCAAAAATGCAATAAAAAATTAAAATTATTTGAGTTTTTAAGACAAATGCAGCTTTTTCTATTAAAATTCCTTCTTTTATTTTGAAAAAAACTTTTTTTTATTGAATCAATCAATTTTGAGAGAAATAATAGAACTTGTCTACTTCCACTCTTATTTTGTTAAATTAAATCAGTTTGTGAACTATGGATAGGGATTGCTCAGCTGAATCTCAGGTAAAAGCATTAATTTAAACACCGTCAGCTTTTTAAATCCCAAATATTCATCGCACCTGATTTTTGGGGAAGAAAAAGTATTTCATAAATTTAAATAATTGTTTAATTTAAGGTTCGTTATGCTGAGTGAAAACACAATTATTGTAGAGCACACACAAAGCAATCCTCTTATGGAATCCCTTTCAAAACAAAAGACAAAAAAGGAGAAATAATAAAAAAAAAACAGAAAAATGTCTGTTTGGAAAAAAACTTTTTAATAGATATATTTAATATAACGTATACTTAAAACAAGATGACGTATCTTCAAAAAAAAAAAGAAGTGAAAGGACAAAGAGGGATAAAACACGACAAATAATAATAAAAAAACATAAAAAAATGGTTTATATGCTCCTTTAGTACAACTTAAAGAGCAGCCAACATGTCTTCCAGCATTATGGAATAAAAAACAAACAAACTCTTGTGTCAATTTGAGCACTCATTATACGTTCCACAGCGTCTGTCAATCATGCGCTGTCATGAATCCAATTTGTTTTAATTTCCACTTTTTGCTCATTTCTGCAGGCTGAAGGCTGGTTGGACGAGTCACACAGCATTTAGTACAACAACAACCCCGTTGCTGAAGACACACAACTGCTCGCATTTAAACGTTTTCGACACCGCATTAAAAAACAACAACGTTTTCATACAGTTTTACGTGTCCAACAAGACATCATTTTTGGCCTCTTATTACCAGTTGATTGCTTTCATTCTTTAAATACGAGGATGATTGAAAATTCATGAAATATTAAATAACAACGAGCTCTTATTCTTTAGCTAGGGAGTGAAATTTCTTGGGTTTAATACAGTGATTAACTGCTTAAATGGTTTCTATGGGTTGGTTGGGGGGAAACCACAAATGTAGGGGGACTGATCCGGAAAGGGCGTTAGGACTGCATCCTTTGAAACATGTTCAGCCACGCAGTAGACCTTTCTGTAATACTGACTCTCATCAATTTAGCCACAAAGCTGGTCGGTTTTTGTGTGTCTGCTTGAAGGAAAACGACCAAACAGAGCTGAGAGTTTGTTGCGTGAGCTGCGTAGTGTCCTCAGCCATTACTCTTCCAGAGTTGGAGAAACGTGACGGAAACAGACGAAACGAATGGATGGCTGGAAAACCAAACAAGAAATGGCGGATCATCCGCTCCTTTGCAGTTTCTGCGCACACGTTCACACACACACACACACACACACTTCTGTGTGTCCTCAGAGTCACCGTGTAGTGCAAACACAGTAACTCTTTTTGCCCCCCCCCCCCATAGGATAAACCTACACTGATTCGTAACAGCTAGTTCCAGAAAGAGCACTTGTCCCCCCCCCCCAAAAAAAAAAAATCACATAAAAAAAGCTGAATTGTGTCTTTACATTGAAAAGGGTGACAACGGGTGAAATTAAGAAAACAAGAAAAAAAATATCTTCAAAATTCCTAAAGATCCTTTCGGAGGTTTCCTTGAGTCTAAATGCGGGGGCTGTGTGGGTGTGTGAGGCATGGCTGCAGCTGGTACAGAGGTGGGTGGGAAAGGGAAAGAACCTGGCTTTGGACGTGTCAAGGCTTTGATGTGGTGTCCAGAGAAGTGCAGCAGAGGTCCACCCTGAGAGGACGCACACAGACAAAGCTGCCGGTCGGCCGGTCCGTCCGTCCACGCCAACCCGCTGAGGTCAGTCACTGGCGGTTCGTGGGTTCCTACTTCATGGTGTGACTCTCCAGGTGTCTGCGTGTGTGTTTGTGCACTACAGACAGAATGAACCTATGCTTTGTGCCATTTGTCGTTTGTGTCGTTCTAAAGTACTCAGCAGTGCAAGAGTGCATGTGGGGTTGTGATTGTGTGCCAGCCTGCCTGCTTGTTTGTTTGTTTGTTTGTTTGTGAGTCTGAGTGATCATTCCCGAATGCTGGCGCTGTAGGAGAACTGAGGGAAGTGTGTGCGCTGATCTGAATCCTCTGGATCTATACTGTCATCTGGAGAGTACACAAAAGACAAGTTCAACACAACGTTGAGCGGCCTTAGCAATGGGCTCAACCAAAGCTTACACTTACACTTGTCTGGAGGAGTTATTGTAATGGATTGTGCCGTGAACTCATCGTCAAAGTAGCGGGTGTCCGTTTCTGATGTGACTTGGGGCTTGAAGGGGGGAACGAGCTGAGCGGAGAAGAAGAAGTCAATATTTTTACCCAAAAGGATGCGTTTACTTTCAACCGTCTCGTCCATCTCGCTCACCTTTTTATCAATAACATCCTGCCAGTTGATTGAGATGAAGAACTTGTGAGTCATCACTTCTTTGGCGTCGTCTGGCCCACCTCCGAGCCTGCACCCACCCCCCCAAAGGAAAAGACCCCCACACAAAGCCGTTCATTAGAAATGTGCATGCACCGGCCATGTTGTTTTCCTCTTCCAAACACTCAACGCTAATTTCCTCGCTGTGAGGAGGCCGGCTCCCGGTGCTAATACCAGCAACGCCTCAGTGTTGCAGGAGGAGCAGCACGACAGTCACAACGTTCCCGTTTGTGGCCGTTACCTTGAACCAAAACCAATAAGGAGAGACCACCGCCTTGTTTCTGTTTGTTTTTCCCCTGAAACCGGGTTCCTCCAAGCATGTTGTAGGATTCAGAAAACAAACCCCAAGTATAGAAATGTGTAGTTTGTGATACAAACTATGGAGTCCTATAATGTTCATAACTAAATAAATAAATACTTAATTGAAAAAATATGACCTCATGCAAAATATAGAAAAATATAAAAAGATCATGAAATTGTCAAAAACCTGCACACTGATTTTAAATTGGCCATTATATTAATAAATATTATTCTTTTTTTTTTAAACTGTTCATTATTAACATTATTAACAGCTGCGTCTTCTGCAGCAGACAGATAGTTTGTCTCTATTTGATCCTCAAATGTCAGCAAAGCTGCGCAGATATCGCTGAAACATGTAATCTCTCTGACTGGAACACCGCTGAGCGGGTATCCAGGAATATGAGTCGATTTCCATGGATCAGCAAATGTGCGTTTAGATCCCGCCCACTTTCACTGATTGACAGATAGACTCACTCTCCTGAAAAAGCTCTTCATGAAATAAATTACTCATTGTGAAAAACAGCAACATGAAATAAAAACAAAGCTACTTTGGAAAATATTGATTTTGAAATCCAAGGTTCTGAAAAAAGACAGAATTATAATAATATTCAATAAAAATTAATATTTGAAAATGCTGTTTTAAAAATAATGAACAGGTTTTTAAAGTAAAATGAAATATATTGAATAATATAATTGGCTAATTTAAAATCAGTGTGCAGGTTTTTCACCATTTCATGATCTTTTTATATATTGATGAGGGATTTATTGGTTCATTGTGTATTTGCATGAAGTCACACTTATTTATTTAATTAAGTATTTCTTTGTTTAATTATGAACAGTATAGGACTCCATAACAATCATGTTGTTTTACTTCACGTAATTCGGGTAAGAAACAATGGTGGGTACACCAGCAAAACCTTGTGGGGACTAGGGCTGAGTGATATGGCCTAAAAATAAAATATCAGATTTTATCTTTTTTTATTCGATTTCCGAGTTTTTCGGAAATCCCGTGACAGACATCACGATGGAGAGACACCATCGTGATGCCACGCCCCCGCCACGCTGTGAGTCGACACCATAAGCTGCGGTTACATGAGCAAAATATCTTGATTGGATCAATGGTCGGATTAGAATCCAACCGTGTACATGGGCCCAGAAAAACCTTTTTCAGATTATAAATACCGGAAGACAATTAGTTCCGCCAAGCGGCTACATTCATAGATATGTCATCTTTGTAATATACGAGATGATCCTCTAAACGTGCTTTTATTAATGTTACAGTTATCATGAAGCGCCTGTTCTCTCATCATTTTATTTTTAATCCGTGTGGTCAGTGCTTTTACTGTTGAAGAACAGAGCCGCAAAGAAGCTATTGTTGTTAGCCTGTGTTAGCATGCTAACACGGGCTAACAACATTAGCTTTGGATGATTATAAATCCATGCGGGAAACGCTGCAATCTGCATCTTGGCTGCACGTAAATATGTGGGAATAACATCAGCCTTTATTTTGTCGGGACACGACTGGAAACACAAATCCATGTGATCGTTTGAACGGTTTCTAAGGACTGAACTACATTTCTGCTTTAAGCTCACACACCGCCCCAAAAGCCGCTGTCTGAGCTGACGGTCCGAGCTCTGCCCGGACACACACTTTTACCGGGACACCTGGTTTTCCTGTGTTCAGTAGCTCGTTCACGTAGAGCTGTGGGACAGATCCCAGTCCTAAGTCCTAACACGTAACAAAGCATCCTCCCTTCCCCTCAAACACAAAGCTGTGTAGTACGCCTACTCTGCTCAGAGACACGGTCACTCGCTCCACTTCCCTCAGTTTATACTGGATCATCGCGGACGAGTCATTATTTGGGAAATAAAATAAATAAAGTAAAGTAAAATAACGAATATTAATTATATAATAACGAAAAATTATTAGCAGTAGTGCCTTTGTAACATTACAGAGCTGATGTTGAGCTGAAAAAAGCCCCCTTCCCCCTATGAGAGTCCTGCATCTTTACAGTCAATGAAAAGAATCCAAAACATGATCATGTTTTTAGGCTGTTTTTGTTATGATTTCATGTAAAAATGAATCAACCGGGGGCAGAATTAGGAAAAAAAGTGTTTTTCTGTCAATCTGCTGCCCTTTACAGCTGGTTCAGTCTACAGGTGACTGACTGAAAGCCCTCTTTTCATGGGCCGTGATTGAAAATTAAACATTTCATAGACGGCGTGAAACAATGCAATCATTCGGTTGGTAGATTTTTTTTTTATCTACTAGTCTATTTGTCAGGTCAGTCAAAAATGAGATTTTGGTCTCTGGGGTTGTGGCTTCAAAGCATCAAACCACAAACAGCAAAATCTGTTTCAAAGCTGCTTCTACCAAAGATCTCTGCCCAGTGCGTTCCAGTATTTCTCTTTATGAGATGATCAAGCTAGCGGTAGCTCCAAGACATCAGCTGCATTGATTTGCAAACATTTTTACAACTTCTTCTATTTAAATGAACTTTGAGTTAGAGACAATTTCCAAAGGAGATGTTAGAATAAAATAGTTCTTGTTGAATATATATTAGTCATTTGTAATCTTTGTTAAAGAAAGTAAAAGCAGGGAGAAAAAAATCGATTAAAACCGAAAATGAAATTTGGAATGAAAAACTGTGAGCCCTAATGCTTATGCCATATCGCCCAGCGTGTACCTTTGTTTGGGATCCTTTTTCAGCAGGCCTGCCAGCAGGGCCTTGGCCTCTGGGGCCAGGTTCTTGGGGAAGCGGATCTCCTCCATGAGGATAAGCTCAAACAGGCGCTCGTGATCCTGGTTGTAGAATGGCAACCGACCGCACATCATCTCGTACATCACTACCCCCAGGCCCCACCAGTCCACCGCTCTGCCATAGTCATTGTCCTCCAGCACCTGACACCAGAACAGGAGAGCCACAGCAGAACTATTACTATGATCCAAAAAAGCACCAAGATTACACAGATGACAAAAGGACAATCCAGATGAAATCAAAGAAGAAAAAAGTTGAATTGTTTTAATTTAAGGACAATAAAAACACACTTGCGCTGTCCTTTTTCTATCCAGTACCTGACCATCAGCTGAAGAGTTAAAAGTTCCTTTGTTGATGCAAAACTAGCTGAATTGTTGTCTTTTAAAGTTGAAGTGATCCCAGAGAACCTGCTGCTCTTCTAACAAAATCCTGCCCATTTTTTCAGTTTACTTTCTTTTCTGCATGACCTCGCCACTTTCAGTTTCATTGATACAGTTGCTTAGAAACAAAGAGGCCAACCAAACAGAACTTGTAAGACTGAATTAAAAAGGGAAATGACTTACTTTGGTTTATCGTAATTCTTTTATTATCCACAAATGTGTATCTTAGAAAGCTTTCACTTTCTGATCCCTTTCATTTCTGAGATTTGTGTTGTTCTTTCTAATCAAACAATGTCCCCTCTGCAACACCCCAGCACTGATTGGTTGATTACATGTCAGTGCTTTTGCTCTTAAAAACCAGCAACAAAAGGCTGCAGACACACACAGTGCCATACACGACAATGTAATTCAGCTCAACAGAAGGTAACGTCACCCTGTTCTCTTTGAGCATCAGATCAATGGATCCCTTGTCAAGAAAGATTTCCATGTAATCAACAAGACAGCTGCAAAAGGTTTCAAGTCTGAATGTGATGTTGTTCATAGAACAACAATCCTCTACCTCTGGTGCCAGGTACTCGGGGGTTCCACAGAAGGTTTTCATGGTGGCTCCGTCAGTGACCCCCTCTTTACACAGCCCAAAGTCGGTGATCTTTATGTGGCCGTCTTTGTCTAACATGAGATTCTCAAGCTGTGGGGAGACCAAAACAAAACAAAGTCAAATCTGCAAAGCCCAACAACTGGAAAATACATGAAAAACAGAAATCAATCAAAGACACTAGAAGCTGCTAGGTACAAATATAAATACTGTATTTTTCAGAGTAGAAGTCGTGTTATTTTGAATGGTTTGGCTAAGCGTGCGTTTTATGGGATTTTTACAAAAAAAAACCACTAGAGGGCACTGTGGGTGCATGTATCAGTATTAAGAAGAAAAGCCTCACGCCGGGACTCATATTGACTCAGAGGGTAGAGAATTTAATGGATTCAGTGATTTCAAGTGATAACAAGAGTTTAGTTGAATTGCAAGCATGTTCCAAATGCTATTATACTAGATTCCTCCTAGGTTTCCTGAGGCTAAATAACCATCAATGTGTTCCGGTAGTGAAGCATGCACATATTCAGTCTATGTTTCTTATTGGTTGAATGCTATAGAGCATTTTACCCATTGTTTTCCTGTTTCTCTTTCTTTCTTTCTTTCTTTCTTTCTTTCTTTCTTTCTTTCTTTCTTTCTTTCTTTCTTTCTTTCTTTCTTTCTTTCTTTCTTTCTTATGGTATCTTCTGTCTGAATTCAGATTTTTTGAAAAAAGTCCAATTTTTTTGCAAGGCCCTTCACATTTCCAATTAAATGAGAACTTTTGTGATGTCTTTTCTGACATGTGGCGTGACCCCAGGTGAAATGACCCAGAAGTGACCCGCATGCGCAGAAGAGTACTCAATGGTGAACGACGTCACTCGTTGTTTGCGGAAGTAGCTTAACGTTAACAATGGATGTCAACAGCAGTGTTGTCAACAGCGGAGCTCTTTTTGCATTATTACATTTATTTTCACAAAGGAGCAGCACAATTACAATCTTCTCATTTTAAGAAGGCAATGGAGCCGGGATCGTCTGTATCCTCTGTTGTGGAATGGGGATGTGTATGTGTTGGGGCCGCGCGTGTGTGTGTAAGAGAAAGGAGAGAGCCATGCAGCGCAGGAGGGAGTGAGAGGGGGCAGTGGAAGTGTGTTGGGGGCGTTCACGTTGTGTGTTACGGAGGAAGGACAACGGTAATAAAATAAGGCTTCCCCTAGAATAACTGCTATTGACTCTTTATTAACCCGCTCTGGAGAATCTGAGGGTCTGAGCGCGGAAGTGAACACCAAAGGAGGATCCGCCTTCGGCCCTGGAGAAGGTCTCCCCCGTGCCTCTGACCGGTCAGAAAGTTAAAAAAAAGTCATCGCGGGAAAGGTTCAACATCACGCTCTGCCATTTCGCTGGAAATGTTTTCAAAAAACGCCCAGTTGCGATAAGAGCCCTTGAGTTTGTCCTGAATAGAGCTGTCGCCCCAAATATGAATCCAATCAGTGACCTCGCTTCCCTTCCACTGACAGCAGCATCGTCCGCCATGGTTGATGTTTATGTTCTCGTTCCCGCCTGCTTTAAAGCAGAATGATGACGTTTGAAGCGTATCAATGACGTACGGGTCGGATACATGTGGCCTGGCCGTTCAGACGGCGGTCGCATTTCAAAATATCGGATACGTATCAGATTCAGGACCACATACCCAAGTGGCCTGGGTTGCATTTGTAAAGATCGGATCTGTGTCGTTCAGACTGTCATGAAAATATCAGACAAAAAATCTGAATTGGGTCGTTTCAGCCTGTAGTGTGAACGTAGCCTTAGATTAAATGCCCGTTATTGTTCTCGTAATTTGTTTTTCTAAACAAATTAAGTCCCAAAAGTGGGACGTATACTTCAGATCGACTTAGTGTCCAAAAATATAGTGTAATTTAAACAAATACTGTTTTTATTGATTTGTTTTTCTTCTCAGGAAACCAGCATTGCTTGCACATAATTTGAAACTGTTCTCTTCGGTTATTGTTCCCAAATAAAGAAGATTTGAAACAAAATAAATAAAACTCAACATTTTACCTTTAAGTCCCTGTAAACAACATCACGGGAATGTAGGTACTCGAGCGCTGAAACGATTTCTGCCCCGTAAAACCGCGCCCTGTCTTCTGTGAAGACTCTGTCCCGGGATAAATGAAAGAATAGCTGCGGAGGAATCAAGAGAAAACATTACAGTCATACAAAAGCAATGATATAAATAAATACACTTTCTTTTTATTATTTTTGAACTTAATTAAATGACTAAGATGTAAGAGTGTAATAGGCAGACAAGTGGTTTCAAGCATTCAATGGGTGTGGCCACAGTTTACTGTTGATCTTGAAGCTCTTCTACAATCGCACACGTTCCATGTGTTACAGATGTTTTTAGGAGACGCACCTCTCCTCCATTTGCGTATTCCATCACAAAGCATAGCCGGTCATGTGTTTGAAATGCATATTTTAGTGTCTAAGAAAGAGAGAGAAAAAAAACAATTAGAATCTTATTACAAAAGTTTGAAAATCTTCTGATTTTGTAAAAAAAAAATGTGAAGAAAGTGTAATCCACCGTTAAAAAGGGGTGCCTTGTATTTTGGAGGACCCTGCTTTCCGTCACTGTGTGTGCCACCTCGTCCTGCAAACACCAACACATTCATTTTCAGAATAAAGTGCTGCTACAACGTCTGAAAACATGTCGGATGGCTGACTTTAGCGATGATGACTTCTTTGCGGAGGATTTTCATGGCGTAGTACATCCCTGTGGCCTTCTCCTTCACCAGGATCACTTTCCCAAAAGTCCCTTTGCCCAGAAGCTTTAGATAATCAAAATCACTCATTGTCTAGAGGAGACACAGGTCATGTTGAAAAGTTAGCTATGAGCCAAAAAATACAAGAAAACGCATCCAAACAAAACAGATCTTACTCTAAATGTTTTTAAAGAAAAATAAAAACCTTTTTTTTTTTACAGTGTTTCTTTTTGTATTATAAGTTAAAACAACCAATCTGAATATCCAGAACATCAGTAATGGTGGTAACAAAAATCTGCTGGATCCTATAACCTCAATCCCACATAAGAAACAGTTAACTTTTTTTATTTATGAGTTCGATTAAATATTTCAAAAATATCAATTTATTTGAAACTAAATCATAAATGAGTGGATATTTTTATGGGGCCAAAAACATTATGTAAATAATTGTAGTTAAATATGCCAGCAAAATAAAAAACATAAACCCACAAGCATTACTCGTATTGAACATTAGGACAGTTCCATCAAAAAGGCTTCAAGAAAGAGGCTTAAAGTTTAAACAACTTGCTGGGTACAGATGAGTTTAGTTAGACCAGGGGTCCCCAAATCCAGGCCTCGAGGGCCGAAGTCCTGCTGGTTTTCCAGAAAACCTGCCTTATTTGCTGCCGATTACCTTGATCAGGTGTGTTTAGCCAATAAGGAGCTTCAATGGCAGGTGGTTGGAAAACATGTAGGGCACCGGCCGTTGGTGCCTGATTTGGGGACCCCTGAGTTAGACAAACCGGGCCCTGCTCCCCTACCAGATTGTAAAACAGTGATTCCTGGCTATATCGCGGTTCACCTTTCGCTGTCTTGTCTGTTTGTTTGTTTTCCGGGCAACTTTTAATACAATACTTTTTTACATTTTTTACAGTGCATTGAGTTCTGTGACTTGATTGGCTGTAGACCTTGTCAATCAATCTCCCATGGAATGTGTCCTGTACAGAATGCGTTCAGCTTACCAAATCTACATAAACTGTTGTTTTCATTCTAAAACACTGGATTTTCTTTTCTATTAAAGTTTGAACTTTGAGGGTTTAAACGAGAGAAAAGTGTGCAAATGTTCGTATGTCTAGGAAAAGTGTATAGAGTGCAAAGTGAGAGGTTTTACCGCCCAAAACCTCCTGGATCACAGTTTTCCCTCGTTTATCGCAGGGGTTCTGTTCTAAAAATAACCTGCCATAGCTGAACATGAAAAAGGAAGATTACAGATTTTTTCAGGCTGTAAAACTCCTCACTAAACACTTTTCTTGGACATACATCAACGTTTTCACACTTATCTCTTGTTTATATCCTTAAAGTTCAAACTTTCATAGAAAAATAAGTCCAATATTATAGAACACAAACAGATCTGAGATTAAAGAGTCATAGATTTAGTGAACACATCCATGACAAGAAACGGGGAACGGAGAAAAATTGACTGATAAGGTAAACAGCCAATCAAAACGAAGATCAAAGTGCACTGTTAAAAAAAACATGCAAAAAGAAAGAATCTGTGAAACAGCGAGACCGCAAAAGGGGAACTAAAATGTAGCGAGGGACTATTATATTTTTAAAAAATAGAGACGACTACTTGGCACATTTTATGTATCGTAAGCTATTTTTAGAGCATAACTCTCGCTGTAAACAAGGGAAAACACCTCACCACTTTTGTGCAAGACTTGGACACAGCGATCTCCATCTCCTCTGTGCCGCTGCTGTCGCTCGGTGAGCCAAATTTGATCTCCATGGGTTCCTCATCCTGCTGTTGACTCTTGAGGCTGTTTGTCACCGCCTGGATCGCTCGCATCCACTCCTCCCTAAACCAGAGGAGAGGCCGCGTTCACCTCAGCAAATCTCTAACGGCGTCTTACAGAAGCGACTAATGCATTCTTGAGTAAACCTTAACTTTTGTTCATCTGTTACTACAGGAAATGTATACGCTTGAGAAGGGGGGGAAAAAAAGAGTGCGCTGACTAATGAAGTTTAGATTTTTATGTGTGCCATTCGGCAGAGGGTTATGGGGATTTAGTCCTTGGCAGAGATGAGGTAAACAAAACTCGATGGCAATTGCAGCGGTTTGATGTGCCTAATCAGGTCTTATCTGGCACTGAATCCTACTTGGAGCATGCTGGCTGTTCCTTTTCTCACAAATTAAATGGCTTTCACTGAACATTGCGAACAATGGTCCCTTTGGGCTTTCTGCATTGCAGTTCATGACCTTTGTTATCCTGTCTTTTCTGATAAACTTAACGTTTCTGACAGAAGCCCAAACCGGTTGAGAGGAAATTAAGAGCCCTGTTTTTCATTTGTGCTTCGTCTGTGTCAACAGTCAGGTTGCCACACACGGAAATTTGTCGGTGTTGTTCAATGTAAGAGAAACCTGATTTTCAAAATACGTATAAACTTTGTCCTTGAAAACCAAACGTAGACGTCCAGATAATGAATCTGGCAGGCTGAAATTGGATCTTTGTGCATAATCCACAGGTCTAGCCCTGTATTTTGACTTGGGAGATAACAGATGATAACATCACGCATCTCAGTTTTTCTGTTCTCCAAAGCCAGTAGTCTAATGTCAGACATCTGCCAGTTTTTTTGACATAAAGGGAAAGCTCAGCATCGATAGAAAAAGTAGAAATTGGTAAGTGTATTTTTGCTGTGATTTTCAATCAGAAAAGATGTGGGTTTCAACTCAATGATGGGGCAGAGATGAAGTAACACGCATCGCCATCAGCTGCATGCAAACATCTCGACTCAAGCGTCCTGAAACACCTGAAGGATGTTCACGCTGTTTCGTTGGTTACCTCTCCTCGTTGCTATCTACGTGGAACGTTCGTTCGATAACCGAGGTCCACTGCAGGCACCGGATGACAAACGTATTGGGCCTGGGTCGCTCCGTCTTCATCAGCTGACATTCTGCAAAGTGCACACACCTCAGCTTCCTCTAGAACACTAAAGCAACATGTGGCAGAGCATGAAAAGAGGCCGGGATCTGGCACTTGGTAAAAGCAGCCACCCTGACGGAACTACTGACCTGCGACAGAGAAGTTGTTGAGAGGCGGGAGGCTGTGGTCACCAGACACTTCAGGCTTTTCCTTGTACCCGATAAAGGAGCCATCGGTCTTTAAGATGAAGTAGCGTGGACGCCACGTCTTAATGTATTCACCTGGAAACAAGAGACATTACTGTTTGACAACCTGTTAGGACCCTTTACACAATCCTGCACCAAAAGAATATATTAGTCGTTGCCGCCAAGAAAATAAAAAATAGGCTTTTTTAAAATAATCACTAGATTCACGTGTTGGGTGATGAATACAAAGGGCCCCTTACCTCTCTTGTGGAGCCATCCTTTTTTAACAACACTAACTTCATTCATGCTGGGGCAGAAGACTGTCTGGGTATGCAGGGGGCTGCAGACGAGCTGAAGGAAATTGTGGAAACCGTTCTTGTTGGTCCAATGCCTGACAGTTGCTCAGATGATGAAAATTGTTGTATATAAATGAAATTTAAAAAAAAAAAAAAAACCTAAAGAAAATGAGCAGATTACAAGGACATCCTCAATTAAAACCCAGTAAAAAATTATCAACAATCAATTATTTACAAAATTTACAAAAACTACACAGAATAAAATAATACATGCGTGAGATTCCAGTGATGTTCACAGGTCTGAGTAAAACTGGATTATGCTTTGTGGAATCTGGTTTTCCCTTTAACAGAGCGTAAATGCAAAGGTCATTTTCACTTAACTTACTGGGGAAGACCGAAAACTAAGTGAGAAAAGTCACAGCTCCTGTGACAGGACCTACAGGAAGTAAAAGTGCAGCCAGTAAGACTGAAATGAGCAGCTAAAGTGATGAGCATGTGTTACACAGTCTTTGTTTTCACACCTATCTCAAGCGTGTCGCCACAGTAAAGCGTTCAATAAAACTCATCATCATCTTTAGCCCGCTGGAGGACACATTTATTGTAAGAAAAACCACAGTAGCTTACTGCCGCTACTCATTCAGACCTTTGGGTTTGTTATGTTTTTCAAAATAAAAGACTCCAGCATTTCTGACGAATGTCACACACACACAAAAAAATAATAAATAGTTCCACAATGCGAAACCATTTCTGCTGAATATTTGCGGAGAGGCCTTGGTGATCCAGGGTCAGTCCTGAATCAACAGCTTACGTTAGATAATAGGTTTACCAGAATCTCACAGCATTTCAGTGAAAATGATGAGGTTGAATTTTTTGGAGCATACAGTCGGAAAGGCTGTTTGAACTGCTTTGTTTACCAAGATAAAAGACCGATAAGAGTTCACTCGACTTCAGACTTTTTATAACCATCCACGGTTATCTGTAACTCAAGTCGCCTGCGTAATAATAGGTAATTACTTTTTTATAACTTGTAAATGAGAAGCAGAGGGGATTGTCTTTATAGTAAAGTCTATAATAGTACAAATGACACAACAACGTCATAAACCAAGCTTAAACTTTACCTTATAAATATATTTATAGAGAATAAGAAACAAAACAAAGGAATGCCAGAACAACGCGTTAAATGTAGGTGAGAGCTACTAACAACCACGACCACACGAAGCCTGTGTGTTACAGTGCGTAAACACATCCTAGTTAGTGTGGTAGCAAGCTGAGACAAAGTCAACAAAGGTTGCCTGCCAAGTTCAAGACTTTTCCCGTGTCACACCAGACCACCGAGACCCAAAATAATGTCCAACCTTTGGGTAGCGGGACCAATTCGTCTGTGGGACAGCAGCGAGGACTCGAGCCACGAGTGCGTTTCGATTTAAACAACGCAGCTAGCTTCAAGATCTTTTAAGCTAACCGCTGCTAGCTAGCACGTCAGTTAGCCACCTGCGCTAGTTTTCATTACTACACCTAACCCCTTACCTCAACTTTGGAGGCGAAAATAACCTCTCCCGGCGCTTGCTGAGGTACTCCCTGGTTACGATGCACACCGCTCCCGCCAGTTGTCACTTGAAGCGTGTGTGTATTGAACTCTGTCAATGATCACACAGCTCGGCGGAGAGCGAGCCGAGCTTGTTGTTTTCTTCTCCCGCAGCACAGCAGCAGTAGGGTCGGTCGGTGGCGGCGTGCTTGGTCGGTTGCTGCTGCGTAGGTTTACAGAAGCAGACCGGACAATAAATAAAGTCCACTCAAGTGAAAAATGGGCGAACTGAAAGGTTATTTACAGAAACAAACAAAAAAACTAATCCAGACTCAACTTAAAGGAAAACGTCGTATCTCCCCGTAGCGTTCACGCGATAATAGTCGCCTGCCTGTCACTACAACAACCCTGCAGACGCACATAACAGGAAGTGACGTAAAGCAGCGAGAGGGTCCATGTACCTGAGCAGACGGTGAGAAAAGAACATCAAGTACTGAACTCCCCTCAACCCGACCGTGTTTTCCCTCAACTTAAGGATAAATGTAGGGGGAAAAAACATTTACATTGAAAGATCCTACTTATATTTTCAGTCTGCGCATACATAAACAAAATAGCAGGTATAAAGCAGTGGAATAAATCTTTATTAGTTTTGTCATCAAAACAAGAGTCTGGTCTGTCAAAAGGAAGTCCTTCATGTCAGAGGGCTTTGCTCTGTTCTCTTTGCTTCTTTCGTTCCAAATAGCGAGCTCGAGCATCGCTGACTGTGGCTTCATTATTTCTTTTTTCCAGTTTCTTCATCGCATCTTCATTTAGGACGTCTGAGAACAAAACAAGAGAAGTATCAAGTTATTAGGACAGAGTAAGCATATTTTGCACATAACTAGCATTTCAAAATTACATTACAAGACAAATAGAATCATGTGGTTATGATGTTATGTTGTACAGAAAATGAACATTTTTATTTGAACAAATCAAGTGAATTTGCAGATCTATTAAAACTGGTTTGAAATATTGTAATTTTCCTTTATATTTATATAGAAAAGGCAGATCTAGTGTTCCCTAATTAACTTCTACGATATTTTTGTTAATCCAATAATAAATCAAAATGTTCACAGAAAAGTAAAGTTTTATTAATTGAATATGGAAAAATAGAATTTTACATCACCAATACTAAAAGCTAAATTGATCAAGATGACTTTTTTTTAATTTTAAAGTATGCAATTACTTTAAGACATTAAAAGGTAAAAGGTTTATTATTTTATTATAAAGAACACAAGGTCAAATATATTTAATCTACCTTGCTTATTTAAACCAGTTATCTATGTGATAACATAGGGCAGACTTAGTTGTGGTGGTTAACAAAATAACCACATTTTTTAGGTAAATATTTATATTTTGACATGAAGAAAAGTTCCTGAACGGACAGGAATTTTTCTCTTGAAGTAACATTTAATGGAAGTTTAAAATATTTTATGTACCTGAACAATTGTGACACAGTAACTTTTAACAGTCATTAACGTATTTAATTAACAAATAAAGGAATACGACCAACAATAAGTTGCATTTATTTAGTTAGAAAGGAAAAACATTTTTTTATATTACTGGCTTTAAACACGATAAAGAATCATCAACCTCTATAATGTTTTCTCCAACGCTCACTGTGGTTGTGGTTACAGTTTTTTTTTATTTTTACACCCTCTTCTATTCTTGGTACTTTTGATATTATTACTCATAAAAAATTCCATGAATTAACAAAATCACTCATCTATATAGAATAATGGAAGGAAGCGACTATTCGCAGGTGATTAGGTTAGATTTAAAGTACGTGCGGGCTCTGCAGCAATCTGCATTCTGACCGGACGGATTACATGTGTCCAGCAGGAAATTCCATCCCTTTTGGTGCTTGGTCCCACAGAAATACCTGTGAATACGTTCGGCCATAATGTAAATAGAGAAGACAACTGTTTACTGTTTTTAATTACTCCGACACACTGGTCGCCTGTCTTCTTAAAAAATAAAAGCAGACAAAGATCAAATTCAGAAATTCAAACCTATTTTTATACATCATCAGTTTTTTAATTTAACTCTCCTTTTTAATGTCTTTTCTGTCCACTTTCAAATTTACCTTAGATATCAAATGTTTTCCTAACAGATATCAATTAATTTACTATCAATTAATGTGTTTCTTTTGTGTGATTTTGGGAAAAATTCAGTTGCATCACATACTGACCTTTTGCTACCTTTTTTACTATCATTACAAAGTTTACTACCAATGAAATAAAATAAATGGTCGTATTTCCCAAAATATTACAAATCGAAACAAATACATACAATTATAGAAAAAAGGAAAGCATGAATTGAACCTTGTTGTCTTTTTGCTGCCTCTTTGGTCTCCCATTTCTTCATCTCATCATCGGTAACTTCCTGTCTTGCAACGCTGCTCAGCTCGTAGACGTCCACTTCATGAAGCTTCGGTAACAAATCCTTCACCCATTCGTATCGGATCGGACACACCGTCCGGATGTAGACCCTGGAGGTCACCATCACATCATGGAAAATGACCCAGTTCAGCTCCGCCTCCTGGTCAAACAGCTAACAATCGCAAGCAGATAAGGCCAGAGTGGTTGTTGCAGACTGAAGATTTATCATGTAGAATAAACAGGCATGTTTACCGACGACGATGGATGAATGTGCACCATGGATCCATGGCCATCCATGGTGCAGAACACTTTTCCAACAGACCTAAAAACAAAAGGGGGGGGGGGGGGGGCAAAATCTTTCATTCAAAGCCATTTTAAGAGACAACAACATTAATTTTCAAGTTAAAACTCTCGGTACCTTCTGGCGACATTTGTAAAGTATCCTGTGCACAGACATTGCCTGAAGAGCTCACTTTTATTACCATCAAAGGTTTCCACAGGGAAATCTCTTTTCTGAAAGGCAAGCATACACATTTCCACATTTGTTACAAACTATGAATAAATGATGATAATAGCAACATAAAAACATGGATATAAAAGCTTTATCTGACAACAAAAAACATCCCCTACCTGCTGGAGGCGGAGCAGAATCTCTCGCAACTGAGTCTCCACACTAAAGGCCGACTTTAGCGCCCTCCAGTGGATCCAGTTCTCCTTACACCATGCCGATGGTCTGTCACTGTAGATGCCAAGAGCATGATTTGCATTTGTACGGCTAAAAGCCATGAAAACAGCAACACTGTCTCAATTAGTTTTCCTAACCTGGATTTACAAGACTGGAACACTGTGAGAAGCAGAGCAAAGTCATTCATACTGCCAGTTTTAGCAGCCAACGCCTTGTGCCTGGTGTCCGCCTCCTTCTGCTTTTCAGGCTCACCTGAGGTAAACGATCAAAACTATTTATAAGAATAAGATTTGATCCAATTTAAATGTTATTGTTCTACATTAACGTTTCACAAAGAGATGGAGAAATCATTCGTTAAACGTTTTCTGACCTGGCCTGATGTAGATGTTCTCCACAGACAGCATGGCGGCCACGGGGAGCAGCAGGTCCTGACAGCCGAGCGAGGCGGCTTTAAGTAGAGCCCGGGTCAGGCCGGGGTGCAGCGGGAACTCCACCATCAGCTCCCCCAATTTAGTCACTCTCCCTCTCCTGCATCACATACAACAGCTCGGACGGGTTCCACCACCTGAACCTGCTGCATTTCTGCTTAAACTATCAGCGGATACAACGGCCCACCTGTCAATGGCATCAAACTGATAGAGCTGCTTCAATGCCTCCAGGATAAATCTCTCCTCGGGACAGGCCAGATAAGGAAACCTAATGAAGGATCAGGGTTTCCGTTGAGCAAAGATTGTTTTAGTGGTTGACTGACTGAGACAAACAAAAGGCAAACCTGATGACATCATGAATGCCAAGACACTTGAGAGTGAGAATCACTGCAGTCAGGCTGGTCCTCTGGATCTCAGGGACTGTGTACTCAGGCATGCACTTCTCCCAGAACTCGGCCGTGTAGATCCGAAAACATTTGCCAGCAGAAGTTCTTCCGGCCCGGCCGGCTCTTTGACGCGCCTCGCTCCTGTCGACAGAGACCCGCTTTGACGGTGAGCGCACGCCTCCCACACAGCAGCACACGTATGAACACTGCTGTTGCAGCCAGACGTGTGAATTGGATTTGATCTTTGGCTCAAAACAGTTGGATGAAATTCCAACATTTCCTTTGATCTAGAAAAACTGTAGTTTGAACTTGAACCTACAAATGAAGAGCGTTTCAATTCAACTCAAAAATATTTGATTCCTGCCCAAAATAATGAGAATTTTTTTTCATAAAGATTAAATAACGTTTATTTTTCTGAGACTCACTTTGAAATAGGAACAACCTCCAACACATCCAAGCCCACCCTGGAGTTGTGGTTGAGTTGCTTCACAAAGCCACTGTCTACAATATACCTACATGCAAAAACCAAGAACAAATTAGATGTTTTTTTTTTTTTAAAGAAAGCATACTGTACGTGAAAATCTTAATATCACATCAGCAGTGTCTTTAGTTTGACTCACTTTATGCCATTTATAGTCAAGGACGTTGCTGCAATGTTAGTGGCTACGACACACTTCCTTATTCCAGGAGGCGGGGGCTGAAAAATCTGCTTCTGCTGATCTGAAACCAGATTTAAAGCATCAAAGAAAACTGGTACTGATGTGAACATGAACCTCATGCATTTGGAGCTCAGTGAAATGGTTATATCTACAGTACAGGTTTACAAGGCGGGGCTGAACTTTAGGAAACTAAAATGTGAACTGATTTGACATTCATTCTTGTCTACTTGTTTGTTTGAACACATATTTAATTTACAATTGATTCTCTTGAAGAAATCCAATGAATGTAGAAAACTTCCCCTTCACTGTTCAGTAGCAGGTATTTCTCTCTGAGTCACACTGGTGGAAGTTTGGGCTAAAGATGTTCTGGATCCATTTTAGGTCAGAGAACCGGATCGTTCAAAGTGAAAAAATATCAACTATGACTCGTCAACCACAAATTATGATACGAATGGAATTGTTGTTAAAAATAATTGTTACCCCCTAATTATTAACCAGCAGAAAAGCTGATGCTGCTTAAAGAAATACAAAAATGGACTTAAAAGGAAAATAAATGACTTGATTTGATAAATCGATATTGTGTTTTTTAAATTACATCAATTCCATTTGATCTCACAACCTTTAAACCCGGCTTAATGTGTAGCTCGTCTGACTGAACGGCATCAACTTAAGGCTTGTGGGGGAGAAACAACAAGCCGGAGCTATTTTTCCAAGTTTAAGGTAAGGCACCTCTCCTCTTTGGTGAAGCAGTCTTTATGCTTCCAGATCGGGAAACATGATTTCCGACTTTGTGTAAACAGTCTGGAAAATACTTTTTTCTTTTTCTTTCATTTTAATTATGTGCACAGCTCTGGGCAGAACCTATAAAGGTGAGATCGTTGCGGGATTTCAGTGTGGAACTAGACAAGATCGCACCTACCAATGACTTCAATTCCACAAATTACTTTTGGAGAACGGGGGGGGGGGGGCGTCTGATCTTGGACAAGAAGATCAGACTTTTACTTTATTTTGGTATTTTTAAAGTCAATCCTGACTTATATGTTCTTAAAAAAAGATTAGGTGGGGTCAGTTTAGAGGTCAACATTTACCAAATTTCTCTAGAGAATGAAAATTCATATAAGAAATCTTTGCACATCTACAGGAATGTGAGAATATACCAGTGGGCATGGATCCATACAGCGGGAGGATGAGAAGGCCCTCCACCGTTTGGTCGTACACATCGTAGCGATAATCGATGCACTCTGCTTTTTCAAACAACAGGTCGCACGCGCGCTCAATCTCTACTTGGCCTGTCAAAGAAGAAGAAAAATTGGAACACATTTGAGGACACATCGGGATCTTGGGAAGTCATACAAGCATCAGCTGTCACTTACCTGTCAAAAACACCAAAATATCACCAGCCATTTCAGTGGTATGAACATTCAGAGCCACCTTCACCACCTGCAGGGCAAAATGTGCACATTTCCATAAATATGGGCGTTTTCCTTTAGCACATTTAATATATCCTTTACAACTTTATTATTATTATTATTGAGAAGCTATAAATGTCAGTTTATAAACCCCAACAAACCACAGCACCTCTTTGACATAACCAGTGCTTTCTAGGTCCTTGGGTCCAATAGCTGTCCCAAACTTGCAGGTGACAGGGAACACCCTTCCAGGAATAGTGAAAACAGGACAGTCGTTGAAGAAAACTGACAGTTTGTCTGTTTCCAAGGTAGCAGACATCACCACCACCTTCAGGGGGAAAGACCTCCCTTTAGTGGCCGTAGAAGGATTGGAGAAGACCTTCTTCAATAAGCCCAGCAGAATGTCCTGCAACAAAACCAAACTCAAGGAAGCACGGACACCATATGCATTGAAGTTTATCCAAAAACAAGACCTACTGTGTTGAGGCTGCGTTCGTGGACCTCATCCAGAATGATAACGCCGTAGGCAGAGAGCCCAGGGTCTGCAAGCACCTCTCGGAGCAAACAGCCGTCTGTCATGTACTTCACCACCGTGCTCTGGGTCGAACAAGCTTCGCGTCTTTACAAAAGTCCATTCAAGACACAGCAGCTTCCACAAGAGAGAAGGGATCTTTTTAGCACTTACTGGTGACGTGAAGTCATCAAAGCGTACTTGGTATCCAACTTCTTTTCCCAGAGAGCACTGCATCTCCTGAGCTACCCTCTGGGCCACTGTGATGGCAGCCACCCTGCGAGGCTGAGTGATGCCGATGTTGCCATCTTTGCAAAAACCTACAAAAGTCAAATAAATATTGGGGGAAAAACAAGAAAAAAACATGAGTCTCTGTAAACATAGTTACAATTAGGCAGCAGCAGGTAATATCGGCAAGGAAGCACTGAGACGTCAAAATGACAGAGTGGGGGTTCCAACACCTCCAAAGCCATTGCCGTTTCATAAAATCCTGCTTCTTGACAGCCAGACTGCTTCTACAAACACTGTGAAAGGCTTTGGCCGCTCTCAGGGAATTCCAGCATCTTACTGTGACAACTGATGCCCAGCTGTGCCACACGCCCAGTCATGATCTTTCCACACCCGTTCTTTTAAACCAGCACCACGGCGGGCTAACAGTTACCGTGTTAGCCTGTGTTTTTGACAGACATTGACTTTTTTTTAAAACAGACGTATTGAGTACGGTGGCATGCTTCCACTTCAGGGTCTAAAGTGGTCTGTCTGCGGGTGCAATGTTTACACAATCGGCAACAACAAAATGCAGCCGGAGAAGCGACCAGACCTCCCAACAGAGGCTGAGGAACTTCATAGTTGGCAGGACTTTTAAAGAGTTTCTTCATGATGGGGTTGTTGCATCTTCCCTCGAGTACGGAGTGAGCTGCTGGGGCCGTGAGGGGAGGGGGGGGGGGCTGCGTGCACTGACAGGAAGAGGATCGATGACATGGTGCAGAGATCCGGCTCTGTTCTGGGATGTCCTCTACAGTCTGTGACTGTGGTGGTTGACTAGAGGATGTTACAGAAACTGGAATCCATTGTGGACCCTCCTCTTCATCATCATCATCCTCTGCATGGGACCATGGGGGCACTGAGGAGTTGCATGACGGGGCGCTCTTGCACTTCTGTCATATTAAACCATGAGGCCCCATAGACACTGGACTAAAATTACTCTAATTCATTTTTGAAGTGTATTTTTAGTGACGTTATCCATCTGCTGTTTTAATAGAACTATAATAATAAGGCAATTTCCCCTCTGTGGGATAATAATCTATTCTAATCTATTGTAGTAAACATCTATTCCAGAAAATATCCCTGTGAGAACAACGAAGTCCCAAGGTGATCTACCACATAGTGTGAGAGCAGGGCCAATCATTGAGGAGATCCAAACTTCCTGTGGCCTTACCAGCAGTGCAGAGAACCTATAGGAATAGGTTTCCAGCCTAAGTGCAATGAAGAAAAGTACCAGTAAGTGACGTAGATAGAGCACCTGTGGACTAATGGAGAACAGAACCGGCTTCTCCATCTGCAAATTGGACAAATCTGGCGGGTTCTGGGACAGCAGTACTTCTCTGAAGTTTGGTGATGGTTTTTATTCCCCACCCTCCTCTTACACTGAGCTTGGCTCCTTCATCCCAGTTGGGGGTGAATCGCCCCACCATGGCCAATCACCATGAGGTTTTAATTCAATTACATTCTATTTAATAATAATTACAACAATAGTCATCTCCATGGGCTTCATACTGGTGACTGAAATAAACCTGAATCATAAAGTCATAGGTAATGGCTAAACTAAACTAAGTTGGACATCCCTGCCCTTAGAGCCTCCTTCTCTGTAAGGAGAAACTCCTAAACAAACATTCTGGAAAAAAATAAACTTGGAGTAGAGGAGGGGTCCTCTACCAGGGCGGACAGGCAATGCCAGAACTCAGAAGAATTAGTTCATCTACAACTAGGAATTTAAATTGTCCAGCAGGTGGGCTTCATCCTGCTGGGGGGCGCAAGACGAGCCAGAGACAGGATCCACAGCCAAGTTCAGGAGCAGAGAGGATGTGCACGGTCAGGTACAGGAGCACAGATGAGCCAGAGGTGAGGACCACAGCCAAGTACAGGAGCAGCAGCAGAGACAATACTCCCATGCATCTAGTCTGTGCATGACCCTTTCTAAAGACAAAGCGATGTCCATACAGACATGATGGACGGGTGGAAAAAAAGTTGGCAGAATACAGACTTCAACACTTTTGAGAAATAAGGTCAAATAAGAGGGAAGATTAAGCCAGATCTTCTCGCCACATCTCACCTAGAACAGGTTGCGCAATACATGACAAACACAAACAAAAACCCCATACTTTTAGAAATCAGTAAAGCCAGATTTGACGAGTTTTGAGGACATCACGTCACTTGTTTATGTTTTATCCAATAAAATATCCGGTGGGTTTTATTTCTGAGTATTTTAAACTAATTCAGAACATTTGAGACAAGGAATTTGAGGGTAAAAGGGAACTTACCCGCTTCATAAAGATACTGTGGAAGTTGTGTCGTCTTTCCACTTCCAGTCTCTCCACTAACTATCAAGAACGAGTTTTCCCTGACGGCCTGGACTAATTTGCTTTTCTGGTGATATATTGGCAGATTCTTTGACTCCATCTCCTGAGATGAAAGCGAGGTCACGGACAAATTACCAAACCTGAACAGCAAGGGGTCATTTACAGTCAAAAACAGATTTTAAAAGCCAACCCACCGCATTTAAATGCGCTTTAAGACACGACAAAGCATTGACGACTTCCGCAATCAAACCCGTTCTGGCTTGCAGTTGGACATTCTCTTGGTCACGTGACAACGGAAGCCCAAGTGCATTGCTTTCGCATTTTTTTAAATAAAGTTCGCGCATGAAAAATGTAAACAGCAAACTATAGAACACCTTTATGTACAAACAAAACAATTGTCTCTTTCCCTATTTTGGAACAGATATTGTTTTTATAACTCACAAAAAATGACATGTTTTTAAAGCATCCATAGTAAAATAAAAATAAAATAAAATATTTATTAACATAAAATATAGGCCGATCCATGCATCCACATATACATATCAAGACAGCTTTAATCAATGTTATAAAATAAAAGGAATAAAAAAAGATGAAAAACAATGCCTACTTGAGAAATAACCTTAAACTAGAACATTTAGCAAAACTATTTGTAATGCATCCAAGCATGGCTGCTAGTTTTCCTTTTTTTTTTCACTGCAGATAAAGAGGTCCACCCGAGACAACACTGGGAAAATTTCTCTGCCATTCTGGTGAGATTCCTCTCAATTTATGGATGTCTGAAAGGCAAAAAGTACAAATTAACATGTCCATGAGAGCATTTTTCCATAACGTCTCCTTAAAGAGACACATTTTGCTCCATCAATTCAGAGAGAAATTAAATTGTGGATCAAAAAACTCATGTTTGTACCGTTGCTGCAGGATTGAGTGCAATTTGGTCCTTTACAGATTTCTACATTACAGTGAAAATATACCTAAAAGAGAAAGGGAAGAAAATAAAAACCCTCTGGAAGAAATGTTATACTGTTGACAGAGATGAATTTACACACCAGGTTTTCCAATGTTGAAGGTTTCACAAAGGAGAACAATTTCACAACAAGCCATTTGTGAAGAGAGGGACTCTTCACCTCCTCCTTGGAAACGGGCAGTAGGACCGTTCTGTGGCTGTCACCACTGAAGGGACACCTTCAATCGATAAAGAAACTCCAGATGATGACCTTTTGTCCCAGAATACAGACACGTTACAGATCATTTCCTGTTTTCACCCTTTAACAAGCAGGTTCCATCTATATGGGTCATGCGGGTCTTCAGTCGGTGTAGCCCAGCAGTCGTCCAACAACAAAACCAAGTCCTTGTCTTGGTGCTTGAGGAACACCTCCACAAAAACCAGTTGACCAAGCTCAGCTACCGTTGGAGGGTCACCAGAGGAATAAAAGGATCTATAGGAAGAGTCTGTACAAAGCCACACATTTAGAGGTCATCTATTTAAAAAAAAAGTTTGAATATTAAATAGAAGTTCATCTTATCTGATAAGTGGTTTAAAAAAAAAAGTGAAGGACCTTTGGCAAACCTCATTTCAGTGCGTAGTACTCCTTTGTTCTTCAGTACTGATGGATAATCAGCTTTACTTTGCTGAACATCAAAACCCAGTTGTGTCATTTGAGTCAGTGCAAAGCTGCACTTCACAGTAAGGCTGAAGAAAAACAAAAACACAGAAAAACAGCCTCACAGCATGAGCTTAAGTGAACACACGTGCATCGTTTCCCCTCAATACCGAAACGGTGTGTCTCGAATGATTCCACCTCTCTGCGGGTATCGTTTCACCTCGATGGTGATCCAGTACGTGATGTTTCCATTCGCAATCTGCAAGCAAAAAAACCTTCAGTCTAACCTCAAGAAAACAACCTAAGCTGCCTGGTTCATTACCTTTGACTGAGTACCACAGTCAGTGAACGGAAAGCTATAAGTGACGGCATCAAAGGATCTTTTCAGGGGTTTACAATTGTGATTTGGGTCAGAAGGAATCCATATTGCATCCAGGTTTAGAGGTGGGTCTGTTGCATTCCTGGGAATGGTAATGCTGAAGCCATTTTTGTCGCAGAAGAACTCCTTTAACATGTCTGGAAACTTTGTCTCTGTGGAAAAAAAAAAAAAAAAACATCAGCACAGAGATTTTTTTTTTTTTTAAACGAAGGTAAAATTAACCAAACAGTAATTGTGCACACTTAAACTCTGCACCTGTCTTTTTTATGTCACAGACAACCTTCATGGAGTGAACAATTTCAGGTACGCCTCCATCCACAGGTGCAACAATCACCACTGTGAGACTGGTCGTGCTTTCCTATTAAACGCAGAAAGAATTAATTCACTCCGTACATCAGCTCAGACATACAGATGTTTTGGAGAACAATGAACTCACATGTCTTTTCACAAAACAACCATGGAAGGCAACCGTTAGGATGACAGAGGTGTGCGTTTCTCCAAAGAAGTAGTGGCAGTGACTGGCAATAGCTGCAGCTTGATAATATCCTCCAGGCTCATCTGAATCACATTAACAACATGTGATCCTTAGAATTCTGCCACTTGCATCTGCTCACAGTGAGCCACTTACCAGTACCTTGGATGTAAATGGTCAAGGGGAGATTACTAAACTGCTCTTTTGATAAATGAACGGACACAAGATCATTGTAGCAAACCACTGGATTATCTTTGGCAGAGCTGTAAAAAGCTGTTTGGTCAAATTTTGAATCAGTCCAGGCGTCACACTTTGGACATTTCAGTGACAGAAAATTCAAGGCCAGCAAGATAAAGTCCAAAGAGTTCATTGTTGCTTGCAGATACTGTCTGAAACAGGAGCAGCAGCTGCTTCTTGTTTGCTTTAATTGGTCGGAGCTTCAACAGAGAAAAGCAACTTGACTGGGATTTTTCTTATTTTTGCCAAAAAAACACAAAAAACTTTGTATATTTTTTAGCACTGAAGGGACAAATTATCCTGATGACCAAAAAAGGC